>JBBPBX010067696.1:0-12859 GCA_038048925.1 Garcialebias charrua | reverse complement strand
ATATATATATATATATATATATATATATATATATATATATATATATATATATATATATATATATATATTATATATATATATATATATATATATATATATATATATATATATATATATACCGGTATATACATTTGTGTATATTTTTTGGGGGGTGGGAGAATTTCAATAAAATCCATCTTGTGGTTCACTAGATATTTCACTAACAGGCAAACAGGGTTGACTCACAGAGATAATGTCAAATGTTTTGAACAAATATCTCATGTAATATGTATTAGGAAAAACTCTCAGCTATTAAAACACCAAATTTTAGCATGATATGTGTAACATTGACTGATTTGTAGCCATTTTTGTGTGTGCTATTTGTTGGGAAAATGATCTCGTTCACCAAAGTTTACTCAAAAGAACCACACTCACAGCAGCAGGTGAACATTTTTGACCAGATTTTTACTTGACAGGGCCATTCAGGACAGGGAGGAGAATTCTGAGATTGTCATGATTGCGTGTTCCCATAAAATGGCAAAATTAGTTATCTGCACCCAGGTGGAGCAGTGAGAAGCTGCAGGGAGCAAATAGGGATTAGGCTTCTTGCTCAGGGACACCACGACATGTGGGAATGACTGGGAGTCGACCCTGCGACTTTCTGGTCCCAGGTCAGCTGCCCTACTTCTACCCCATCTCAGCCCCAGGTCACATACATAAATGCATATGCATGAAAACAATGTGACAAAATCAGCCTTGAACAGTGTTATCTGCTGATATTTATAACATTAGTGCTGGAGAAAAATATTTTTGCTTTATCTCACTTACTCAAAAGGAACCACACTCGATGGCATGAGAATATTTTTAACCAGTATTTTCTTGAAAGTCAGATTTTTCAGGACAGGTTACATAAATATACAGAAAGTGGACACATGAAGACAAGTCGTAAGAATCTGTCCCAAGCCATCTGTTAAACTTGTTTTTAAACTATTATCAGTTCAGCCAAGCTCACACACTCTGAGGTGTCCTTGGAGCGAGAGCCGCATGTTTCAGCCTCACTAACTCTTCATGCAGCTCTCTACTAACCCAAACATATGGTTCATGGGCAGAGAGAGTTCTCAGCCATAGTAGTCAACCATAACCTTTGACCCAACTTTCCCAAAGAATTAGCAGTTCAGTGGAGTTCAGTGGGTGTTCCTTGAAGCCAGCTGCTCACAACAGCTCTCTTTAACTGCACAAATATGCCAGTAGCTATCAGAGTCGGCTTCCAGTCCAAGATAAGAGATTGTTTTGGGAGACAGTCGGGCTGCCTGTTTTCATGTCAGGAGAGAAAAATGTTCTCAGTCACAATAGTAAAACACAATAAAAACCATTCGTAACCTTTGACCAAAATTCTCTAACACTAATGCTACATCCAGACCGAACGCTTTTTGAGCGGCCAAAAAGCGCAAAACGCCTCAAAATGAACGCACTGGACCCAGTGGTGTTCAGACTGGAACGTGAAGCGGCGGCGGTGGCGGCGGGGTGTGGGAGGAGTTAGCAGAGTTTACTTGCTAAATGTGAAAAGTTCACAATTCAAAACTTACCCGACATCCCGACTTCCTCACTGGCACTCCGCCAGGCAAGGTCCTTTTTATTTCTCCTCCATACATGAACAGGACTTCGCGGGTTGTTTCCGTGTCTCACAAACAATACGTCACACAGTTGCGCAATTTTTTTAATTTTTTTATTAGTAATAAACAAGAGTAACAATGACAAAACTCACAATAACATGTCAAAAAAACAAGCAATATATCATACAAGAATCACAACTCCTAATGACTATAATACTTTGATTACAAAGGATCAAGAAAAGACTCAATAATATTTTAAATAACTACTTCACAGAATAAAAAAATAAAAAAAGGAATTAAAAGATTAAAATAAAAAATATAAAAAATAAAAATAACAAATAAATGAATAACAGACAAACCAGGGGGCTAGAAACTAAAAAACTTCCATTAACTCGTATAATTTTACTGCATTTACCTTCTGCATCTTTTTTAGGCAACTTTTGAAAAAAGAAATATCATTTTTGAGAGCATTAATAGAAAGGGAGCATTTTGCGTATCGACATTTATGGATATAGTATTTTGTTACAATAATCAGAACATTTACAATAAATTCTAAGTTTTTATCTTTAATGAATAAACCAAATTGAATATTTTCTAAGGAAACAAAATCCAAGTTTATTCCCTTAGCAGACAGAAAGTTGCGAAGTTGTTCCCACAAGTTCAATACTTCTTTACATTCATAAAACAAATGTTTAGTTGTTTCCAATTGAGTCTTACAAAAACCACAATTTTCTACATTAAAATTAAATCTCTCTTTTAAGAATTGATTTGAAGGATATATGTTATTTATAATTTTAAAATGTAATTCTTTAAGTTTAGAAGGAATCGGAAATCTCAAATAATTTGTTCTTATTTTGACTCTTGTAGAATTGTTAAAAGTTTGTAATAGAGCCGTGCTTTTTGTTCTTCATGGGTACATGCACACAGTTGCGCAATACCCGTCCCCTCGTTACCGCGTCACATAGCTGACTCTCCCTCTCTCCTCCCCCGACTCTCCCTGATTGGTTGACAGACGCGTTGAACGGCGAAATCTTCGACATTTTCAAGGCGAGCTGTGGAGGCTGCCGCAGGCACCGCAGGCACCGCATGCACGGAAAACGCTCTGCTGCCCCTTCCGCACCGCTCAAAACGGACGTGACGCGACGCGCGACCCCTGGAGGCGCCTGGAGGTGCGTCCCCCACTAGCCGTGTTTCCATCAAGGTTTCTAGATGCGCATTTTGAAGCATCGCATCAGAAAAGCTGAATGGAAACGGCAAAATTCGAGTTAACTTCCTCTAATTCGCTCAAAAGTTGATACGCTCGCTTGAGGTGGTTTTTGGGGGTTTCGAAAGAGAGCTGATGCGCAAAACGACAGATGGAAACAGATTTGCCGACTCATTTCTGCCGTAGCGAACATTCACGTCATGTGACTGATCAGCTGTTTCCGCTCCGGACAACATGTAACATCGCTAAAACTAGTTGGCATGACAGAATAAATACAACTTGCCCGATAGCAACACATACCTGAAATATTCTCTCCATTTTGACGAGATGTGTGGTCGGGTTCTGTTTTCAACCGCTACTTCCTGTTTACTGTAGACACGCGTAACGCTGACGTCTGACGTAATGACGCTGACGTCTGACGTAATGCCGCTTTGCGTGGCATGGTAGATGCGCTTCAAGCCAGTTGATGGAAACACTTCTGCTTCGCATTAATTTTTATTTACATATTTGCGAATTTTTGAAAATTCACTCAAAATTCGTATTGAAAATAGATGGAAACACGGTTATTGACTTTGCATGTAAACCGGCCGCTCCTGCAGCTCAAAACGCATTTGGTGTGAACGTACCATTCGTATGGTTGGCTGTGGTGGTCATCTGAAATTGGACTGACTCCAAATGCTAAACTTACAGGTAGTCCCCGACTTACGAACGAGTTCCATTCCTACGTGACGTCGTAACTCGGAAATCTACGTAAGTCGGAAAATACGTCCACACGGCACCTCATACGTACAGTACTGTATTTTTACCAAGCGCTTAGCCTATCCATTACCCTACATAATTATCAAAAAACACATACATTCAGAGCCATAATGAAGGGAAAAAAAGAGTTAATAACCTACTGGGAGCTGGTGAAGCCTTCCTCCGCATGTTAGCATGTTAGCTCAGTGTCCCTCCAACATCTGAGACTGCCTGTAGTTCACGCGGTCCAGGCTGTTTACAGTGTAACAATATAGGAGTTATTAGTCAGTTTACTGACTACCTATAGTTTAGACGTGCAGCTATGAGCAGACTTTTATCTGCACAAACTGCCACCAAAGTGCGGGGTCTCAACTTTTTCAGATTAAATCAACAAATCTAACGATGTGATTAGCCAGAAATGTAATTTCACGCTTAGACTTCAATTTATGTTGGTCTACCAAAAGAATAGACCTTTTATTGAAACTATCACAAGAATTACATTAACATTTGTATCGATATTAGCTCTGATTTAATAACTACGTTGACAAGAATTCAAATTAAAACAAACAGACAATTAAAACTTAACTGTTGGCACAAAACTTGACAGATTAATAGCTTATGAAAAATAAGAAATAGGAGGAAGGAGTTCTGGAGCTAAGTTAAGCTAAAGTTAATTATTTTGAAAACAACCAGGGTGGCAAGCTTTCCCATACGGATCTTAGCTGGGCTTCTCACACGTGCAGCATACAAACAAGCCTCTTTACCTGGTGACGAGACGTCTTGCGAGGTGAGGACTGAGAAGTTTGTGGACACTAACGGACTGTGTGGTCCAGTGAGCGTCCAGATGACTTCGTGCGTGTATGACTGGGTCAGACGAGCGGGAGCACGCGTTTCACCGGCAGGAACAGACTCCAATCGCACTGGTTGAACTTTCAAAATAAAACTTTAGAAAACAAATTCTTCAGAAAGGAGAGTGAATGGATCAAAGTAAGGCTTTACTATGATCCCAGCTGAGACGTGGGTCGTTGACACCTGACCGGGACGTCTCCAGCTTTCAGAGAGGAGAGCAGGTTGACAGTTCGTACTCCTCGAAACTCTAAACCAAAATCCAGGAAGTGCCCCTTAAGAAGGGGGTGTGACTTAGTCCCATACTTCCTGCTGATTGGTTGTTGCACCCCTAGAGAGGGTGTGACTTTGCAAATGAGTGAGTTTGAGTGACAGATGATAGGGTAGACAAAACATAGAAAACATACGTGAGAAGATGCAGGTGCATGTGCACAAGTCCGTACTTTGTTTTGAGAACTGATTCATTGTTTTTAGAAAGGACGGGAGACCGAAAGCAAGCTATGTCTAGCACTTTTCCTTTGAAACAAAAACAGTTCAAACAAATACGAAGGATTGTTCCTTCAACTTTCGACACTTATTCTGCCTAGAGCAGACAGTTCAAAACATGATCATTCTGAGATGTTCTCTTAACTTTGTCATATTTAAAATATACCAGTTTAGTAAAATCATCATTGAAATGACAAAAATACTGTTTGATCAATTCTGAATTAACACACATTAAAGAGAAAGTTCAATCTGATTAATTAGTGTCCATTAATTCATAATAATTGTTAAAATATATAAGTGTCCATCTGTCTCCTTGAGGTTCAAGCAAGTGTAACACTGAGTGATTCAGAGAGGTGTAGAGAGGTGTACTTGAAGGTCAAGACAGAAATATCAGAGGCTAGGTGTATCACTACAGTCCCCCTTTTTGGAAGTCATCGCCTGTCCTTGGAGATGAGTTCCAACACGAAAGGATACCACCGAATGTCTCTGACCTCTATGTAATCCAGCAAATGGAAAAAGAAAAATCAAAAAGTTCAAAATTATACTCCCATAATGTTTTTGGAAATTCCATACTGTTCGTAGGTAATCCCATTGCGGCAAGCTTTTAATCCTTTGGAAAACATAGTCTGTTAACCCATGGAGAACTGAGTCTGTGATCCCTTGGAAAACAAAGTCTTATAATCCACAACGGTAAATCCACAACGATGGGGGTTATTGATTTCATCAGCAAGAATGGTTTTTAATCAGCATGTAGAGGGGATCCCTCGATTGAAGCAGAGGAGGCGGGCCTTGGATGAAGGTTGAAGACCAACGTTGGATCAGCAGGTCCCCACATCGAAGGTTGCAGGCTGGATGGCTTCCAGTCGGTGCCACCCTGGTTCAATGTGTCATGCAATTATGTGGTTTTAGGTGGGCTTATGATTGGGATTCTACATTAAGCCTTACCTATATGCACCTGGTATGTAAGCTATCATGGATTAGATCAGCTACAATTACCAATTAAGGGGTGGATCAATGCTGTAAAAATCAGAAATAGGGATCTATACCTATAGAAATGTGGAGGGCTTCTGTAACGAAGGCCTCTTCTTTCAAACTATTCCTCCATTCATTATTTAGTTTAGGTTAAACTAAAATAAAAATGAAACTAGTTTGGTCTAAATGTCTGTTGTCTTTTAGACGAACGACGCAAGATTTGGTAATCCCTAAAAATTTTGAAGTCTATGGCGAGACTCATCAAAATGAATAGATCTAGAATAGAAACGATCGAATCGGTTCTACCTAAATGATTGGGAGATCAGTGTAGATTATAGTACCTTAAGTAGTATTAATCTACTATGACTCTTCAAAGATTGAGATCTTTAACAAAATGAACAGCATGTTGGCATAGTTAAAATCCATTTAAGTCTTCAACTTATCAACAATCAAAACCTCTTTTGGCTGGGAGTGTTCAGAAAACAATAACAACTTCAATAACACAAAAGTAGCAATTAAGCAACTAAAAACAACGTTTCACTACGTCAAACTCACTCTGGTCGTCAGATTCCACGTCACACACAAGAAAAACAGTTCTTAGCTTTATAACCGATGTCAATTAAATCCTGCAGATTTAAACGGTTGTTAAGGTTAGTTTTTGTTGTGGGTTTTATGCTTAGCGTTTCTAAGTTCTAGTTGGAACGGTTTCTTTTCGCAACTAGAATAGTTTAAACTGTTTAGTTTATTTACTATCCTGTGCTTGGACGACCTTCTTTTCCCATGAAGTCTGTGAGTTTGCGAGATCTTTGTCGTTTGTGGGGTTATTGAAATCTTTGTCCTTGACATGGGCATGGCCTAACATCACCCCCCTGTGGTCATGAGGGACCAAGCACACGGGTGTGGACGTCCGTCCATGGGCACGAGTTAGGATGCCATTGTTTAGTTTAAGCTGTTCGCGCAGTTTATTGGGAACCTTATTCAGAAACCTTATAGGTTTCGGCCAACGTATCTCTGTGCGTTTACCTCTTTCTGCGTAATGCAGGTGTGTCACAACGGTCGGCGCCGTCGTAGGCGTGTCTCCGTCGTTGTGATGTATGTCTTGCCACTTCATGAATGAAGAGGTGCTCTTTGAGTCTGTAAGAACTATGTCATCTCTGAGCAGTTCTAGATTCAAACGCTCTTGAACCAAGGTTTCATCGAACGCTTGGCTGATAACTGAATTACCTGTCCCAGAGGACAGCACAACGTTCTCGGTGCGTGATCCTTGGACCTCTACACCGTCCTCTACCTGTGGTAGGAAGTGTGAGTCCGCCCCCTTTTTGTTTAAGGAGGGGTCCTCAAAATCAGTAACAATGAAGTCCAAGTGACTGCCAGAGTGTTGTAGACTGTCACCTTGTGGGCTCAGATGTCCTTGAACCAAGACTTCACTGACCGCTTGGCTGTTTGCCGAATTACCTGTCCCACAAGACAGTACAGCGTCCTCGGTGTGTGATCCTTGGATCTGTACACCGTCTTCTACCTGTGGTAGGAAGTGTGAGTCTGCCCCCCTTCTGTTAGAGGAGGGGTCCTCAAAATCTGTAACAATGAAGTCCAAGTGACTGTCAGCGTGTAGTAGACTGTCACCTTGTGGGCTCAGATGTCCTTGAACCAAGACTTCACTGAAAACTTGGCTGTATGCCGAATTACCTGTCCCACAGGACAGTACAGCGTCATCGGTGTGGGACTCTTGGATCTCCACACCTTCTTCTACCTGTGGTAGGAAGTGGTCAGCGAGTGCTGAAGGTGTCAGCTCGCAGAGGAGGTTCTCGTGTTGGTCCAGAGTCTGGTCCAACTGTTGAGTCTCCTCTGTCTCACCTGTAGTTGAAGGTTCACTTACCGGGTCTGTGGTCTC
This sequence comes from Garcialebias charrua, assembly GCA_038048925.1. NCBI lineage: Eukaryota > Metazoa > Chordata > Actinopteri > Cyprinodontiformes > Rivulidae > Garcialebias > Garcialebias charrua. The sequence goes on along the minus strand of JBBPBX010067696.1, from coordinate 5,130 downwards.
GGTTGGGGAATCCCATGTGACCTCAGCGGTACCTGTTGTTAGACAGTCAGTGTCCTGACCTTGGGGAGGTACCACGATTGGCAGTGGACTGCTCACTGTGGTCCACAATGTCTGATTGCCATAATTTATAATCGCTTCAAAGCGATTTATAAAATCTTGGCCAACCACAAATGGAGTCTGGAGTGAGTCAAGTTCAGACACATATACCGGATGGTATAGTGACATTTCGCCAATCCGCATGTGAACCATGGCTATTAGGGTTGTTCTCGTCTTTGCGAGGCCCTGTTGCTCACCATAAGTGTATCTCACAAAGGGTATTCGCCTGCCAACATCGTTAGCGGCGGTCCTTAGCTCCTCAAACAGTTCGGCTGACATGGCAGACACGTCTGAGCCGCTAACCAGGAGCGCTTCTTGCTCTAGGACCCCTTCCAATGTGAGTGGGAGGTAAGCTCTCTTAGCTTTACCCCTTCGTACAAAGTGACACAGAAACCGTTCAGGTTTTTCCACACGTGTCTGTGTACGTGTGACTCTGTCTGTGTAATCATCGTCGCTGTCAGCATCATGATGGCTGTCTGCCTCATGACCTTCAGGATGTGGATTCTCAGCAATTTGTTTGCTGTCAGTATTTATGTCAGTGTTGACGTTGTTGATGTCAACTGTATGCACTAAGTTGCTGCAAAAGGCAGTGCTGTGCGTCGCCTCATCAGGTGGAACAAGGTTGTTTGTGTTATCATCAAGGACAACGTCATACGATGTGTCAGCATGGTCAACCACTGTAACATTCAAATCATTTGACAAACAACTCACAACCTCAGTCACGTTCTCGCGCGGAGGCGCCGTTTCCATAATCTGGAGCATGTGTGACTCATTGCATGTCTCGAGCGGGGCAGGGGCAGGAGGGCCGCTTCTCGGGAGCACATGTCGGGACAGACCACTTTTCAAAGGGTCACGGTACCCAGACATCAACATCTCTCGAAGTTCACCCACAGTGAGATCCATGAGAGAACTCTTTTGGTTCGATCCGGACCATCTGGGTTCATCTGGAGGGCGAACACCTACCTTGTGTGGTTCTCTGCTCCTCTCAAGGTTTTCAACCTGAGGGGCAGGGGCAGAAGAACCTCCTGTGAACCGATCTGAGTCACTGGTCCAGCTGGAACTGATCTGTTGTTTGTTATCATGAAAAACCTGTGACCTCTCGCACATTGAAGGAGAGGGAACCTCTACTACTTCCTGCGAGTGGGATGTGACCTTTTGACCTGTACAACCCTCTGATGGTATCCTAGGTTGTATTTCGGCCTCAAAAACTGACGCAGCATATTGTCTTATCACTTCCATGGAATCTTTTTTGCAATCAACCTTGAAATGAACACATTTCATTTGAAAAGGCATAAGATTCATAATGAAAAGACGTTTAAACTCCATATTTTCCTCTAATCCAGGAATAGTTTTTCCCCCGGAGTAGACCGAGATTAGCCTGTCGTAGAATGACAGGGGATTTTCCCACTTATCCTGATGGACGTTCCTAGCAGCTAAGTAATTAGCATACGATGAGGCAGATTCCCCCAAAATGCGTGGAGCACGGGCAGGAATCCCAAGGCCCCCATCCATCCATCTAGGATAGATAGGAGAGGAGCCCCCCTCAGGTGGTTCACCTGTTTGAACGTCCATCTTTGTACAGATGTTCTGTGAAAAATCAAATAAAGTGGGTCTCATATCGCAGCTTGCAAATATGCAAAGTGTATGAGCTGCTCAGAAAACATCCAAGATGTTAAATGAAATAAAAGTCAGTGATGTTTAGTAATTTGTCGACCTGTGACAAGGTCAAACAAAAACGGCTGTCGTTTTGAGATTTTTTGTGAAAAACCAAGACAAAAGAAGCCTCATGTGTGATATTTTAAACTTGCAGTTTAAAATAAAAATAAAAACAGACAGTTTGTTTTGCACAGAATCAATGATAAAAGTGTCAAATTTTATCAACAACAGACATGTCTGTATTAAATCTGTGTAACTGTTCTGCCATCAACATTTGATTATATGTGAAAATCAAATTAAAGTGTGCTGTGAGTACAATATTCTCAAAATGTTTCCCGTTTAAAACAGGAACAGTTACCATGTACACATTACAGGAAGACTGCGTCTTCTAATGTAACCAGCAGGGGTCACAGCGCTGGAAGTGAGTTTATCACAGCGACTGTAATTTCTCTATCTGACCGCTATAGAGGCGCTGTTATCACCAGTGAGCGCAGCCGTAGCTTTCAGCCCACACAGACATCCAACACGGATGAAAAGCATCAATCAGACAGATCTAAAGCGTAACGTGATAAGCTCTAGAACCCAGGCTCACAAAACGAAATCATGTGAGCAAAATCGGTTGACTGTGAAACCCTTTAAACTGCGTTTAAAAGAAATAAGGTCGGTCCTCATAAAACCGGCAAAATCGGTGTCACGTGACCTGGTCACATGGCGATCGGCAGTTTTTCAGAGCAACCGGCTCTGTCCCCCCACTAAAATCTCAAAAACACCGCGATTAAACAGTCTTTTCAAAGACAGTAATGGACAAACAAACACGGAAACTCGTCTGAGACAAGCAGCAAGTGAAATTTGACGAGGAGCGGGGCTTCACCCACTGCGCATGCGTCAAAACATACAGCGTAATCGACCAATCACAGCGAAGACAGAACTGTAGTTCTAAAACCCAAGTGTTCATGGGAAATTGTGTCTTCCAAACCTAACGCCGCCCACAAGCGACGTGCCGTTCGAGCGGTGCGTTCACGGACCTGCGGTCTTTTGAACTCCAGCGAGGAACGGACTTTTTAACGTCCTAAAACAGTCATAAATATCGCAAAACACCGCGGTTAAGCCAGTCTTCGACGATATCACGTGCATAGAACTCAAACAAAACAAATAAACTGTTAGAAATGTGTGCAAAAATGAATCTGACAACCAGAGTCTACAGAAACCAACGTTCTTGAACGCGACACACAATGGACCAATCACAGCGTTTTAAGCAGCCATCTTGTCGGTACCGTTTAGCATTATAGCTCGGCTCAAAGTACTGGACTCTCTTCCACAAAATAAACGTATTTTTACACCGCAGAAAATACTGTCAATGAGCTAAAACACAACCAAGCTAGCTCTCACGCCCCCAGGGGAGGCAGCACTCTAACTGTGTACAACCACGGACATTACGTCCAACGGAACCGGAACACAGTCCGGTCCAAAAGCTAAGTGGGCTTTACCCGAACCTCGGCAAACACGTTGTAACAGATTAGGTAAAATGGAGCAGCAAATTTGTGTGAAACAGACCTTCAACAGCAAACCGCAGATGTAATAAGATGAAGCAGTGGTGACACGGCGGTCACAAAATGAACAATGCAAGCAGCCTCGTGACACGTAATGAAACGTCTCACAAAAACAAACAAAACATTTATCACTCAGCAGCTTCAAACAGACGTTGAAATGTGAAATATCAAATAATTCTATCGGCAAAATAATCCAGACAATGCCACGATCAGCAACTCCCGGACACTCCACCAGCCAGAACTATTCTTATAAGACCAAAACCAGGATGCAAAACTAATGCCAACAACACCGTAACAAAAATAAGCTACAAAAACAACTTATCAATTTAATCTTTCAGAAGACCGTCACGAGCCACCAATAAATGTAACAATATAGGAGTTATTAGTCAGTTTACTGACTACCTATAGTTTAGACGTGCAGCTATGAGCAGACTTTTATCTGCACAAACTGCCACCAAAGTGCGGGGTCTCAACTTTTTCAGATTAAATCAACAAATCTAACGATGTGATTAGCCAGAAATGTAATTTCACGCTTAGACTTCAATTTATGTTGGTCTACCAAAAGAATAGACCTTTTATTGAAACTATCACAAGAATTACATTAACATTTGTATCGATATTAGCTCTGATTTAATAACTACGTTGACAAGAATTCAAATTAAAACAAACAGACAATTAAAACTTAACTGTTGGCACAAAACTTGACAGATTAATAGCTTATGAAAAATAAGAAATAGGAGGAAGGAGTTCTGGAGCTAAGTTAAGCTAAAGTTAATTATTTTGAAAACAACCAGGGTGGCAAGCTTTCCCATACGGATCTTAGCTGGGCTTCTCACACGTGCAGCATACAAACAAGCCTCTTTACCTGGTGACGAGACGTCTTGCGAGGTGAGGACTGAGAAGTTTGTGGACACTAACGGACTGTGTGGTCCAGTGAGCGTCCAGATGACTTCGTGCGTGTATGACTGGGTCAGACGAGCGGGAGCACGCGTTCACCGGCAGGAACAGACTCCAATCGCACTGGTTGAACTTTCAAAATAAAACTTTAGAAAACAAATTCTTCAGAAAGGAGAGTGAATGGATCAAAGTAAGGCTTTACTATGATCCCAGCTGAGACGTGGGTCGTTGACACCTGACCGGGACGTCTCCAGCTTTCAGAGAGGAGAGCAGGTTGACAGTTCGTACTCCTCGAAACTCTAAACCAAAATCCAGGAAGTGCCCCTTAAGAAGGGGGTGTGACTTAGTCCCATACTTCCTGCTGATTGGTTGTTGCACCCCTAGAGAGGGTGTGACTTTGCAAATGAGTGAGTTTGAGTGACAGATGATAGGGTAGACAAAACATAGAAAACATACGTGAGAAGATGCAGGTGCATGTGCACAAGTCCGTACTTTGTTTTGAGAACTGATTCATTGTTTTTAGAAAGGACGGGAGACCGAAAGCAAGCTATGTCTAGCACTTTTCCTTTGAAACAAAAACAGTTCAAACAAATACGAAGGATTGTTCCTTCAACTTTCGACACTTATTCTGCCTAGAGCAGACAGTTCAAAACATGATCATTCTGAGATGTTCTCTTAACTTTGTCATATTTAAAATATACCAGTTTAGTAAAATCATCATTGAAATGACAAAAATACTGTTTGATCAATTCTGAATTAACACACATTAAAGAGAAAGTTCAATCTGATTAATTAGTGTCCATTAATTCATAATAATTGTTAAAATATATAAGTGTCCATCTGTCTCCTTGAGGTTCAAGCAAGTGTAACACTGAGTGATTCAGAGAGGTGTAGAGAGGTGTACTTGAAGGTCAAGACAGAAATATCAGAG
>JBBPBX010067695.1:0-19337 GCA_038048925.1 Garcialebias charrua | reverse complement strand
GCAAAATAAATTATAAATATATTAACATTTCATTCCAAGTTATGGTAGTTTTTTCTCTGGGACACGCCCCTAAAAATCAGCGCATTTTTGCAAAACGTCATTGTGACGTGACAACGGGAAGGCACGCTCCAACGCGCATGTAAATAATAATGGCGGAGCATGTCCGATTGCGTTTGAGATCTATCATTTTAAAACAGTAAATCATCCAAAACTCTCATTAATAAACCCTCCCTGAATAAATAAACTTCCTGATGTTACTTGATCGCGCAGACATAATTTAAAAATACATTATTAGAAAAGTGTGTGCGCAACTCATGTTATTTCGGCTATTTTTTTTAGCAGCGAACAAAAACAACTTATTGTTAGTACTTGAATGTATTAAAGCAATCGAAGGGTTATTATTCATCAAATACAGTTATTGGACACTCGATCAATGGAAAAGTGATTTAGACATGGTTTATTTTTTACACAGTAGCTAGTGGGGTTAGCTTCGTGATGTAGCTTCTTTGTTCTTGGGCTAAGCTAACAGAGGCCCGATCACATTTGAGATCTATCATTTTAAGACAGTAAATCATCCAAAACTCTCATTAATAAACCCTCCCTGAATAAATAAACTTCCTGATGTTACTTGATCGCGCAGACATAATTTAAAAATACATTATTAGAAAAGTGTGTGTGCAACTCATGTTATTTCGGCTATTTCTTTTAGCAGCGAACAAAAACAACTTATTGTTAGTACTTGAATGTATTAAAGCAATCGAAGGGTTATTATTCATCAAATACAGTTATTGGACACTCGATCAATGGAAAAGTGATTTAGACACGGTTTATTTTTTACACAGTAGCTAAGTGAGGATAGCTTTGTGATGTAGCTTCTTTGTTCTTGGGCTAAGCTAACAGAGGCCTGATCACGTTTGAGATCTATCATTTAAAGACAGTAAATCATCCAAAACTCTCATTAATAAACCCTCCCTAAATAAATAAACTTACTGATGTTACTTGATCGCGCAGACATAATTTAAAAATACATTATTAGAAAAGTGTGTGCTACTGATTCGGCTAGCTTGTTAGCAGCGAACATAAAGAATCTGCCGTGATAATTGGCTTTATACACTCACAGTGTATAAAGTAAAACATGAACTCACGTAAAATATATAGTTTATAATCTAAAACACTACACAGCTCCGATTATGTTTACACAAAGATTTACTCATCTCCTGGACAGTTTTCCGACGGTAGCTTCCCTGCGTTGTTTTGACGTGGTAGCTGTGGGACTTGTAGATTTTCTTTTAAAAATACTGTAGGAATAGCATCCGGTTTTAAAAGTCTTCTCCATCTTACTAGTAGTCCTAAAGATTCTTGTAAACCAGGTCTTTCCTGAAAACAATCGGCAGTAAAATGGTCGCTGCAGACATACACCATCGGTCCCTCGTTCTCTGCACTTGTCTGGTCCATTCTTGTCGAAGTTTCTCATCTTTTGGAAATTTGTGAAGGCTCACTTGTTCACTAGCGATATTACAACACCCAAATGCGCTACAATGTGACGGCATTTTTCAAGTTACACAAATAAAACCCCAGTCACGGCATAACTTGTGGTGTGTTTGAGCAGCACACCTCATCCCAATTGCTCCCCGGCGCGCTTTCTATAGCTGCCCACTGCCCCACCTGGTGGTGATTGGGTTAAATGCAGAGTCAAATTTCATCTTGTATGGAAACATACACAGATGACAAAAATGTGACATTATTATTATTATTATTATTAAAAAAGAGGCGATCTTTCAGGAAATGAATCCATATGGCAAGCAGTTAACACACCAAACAAACGGGCAAGGCTCTGCCTTCTGCCCGTTGTCACGTCACAATGACGTTTTGCGGAAATGCGCAGATTTTTAGGGGCGTGTCCCAGAGAAAAAATTACCATAACTTGGAATGAAATTTTAATATATTTATAATTCATTTTGCAAAAACGAACAGAGCTGAATGATATAAGATATATATGTTGTTACAAATATGCAAATTTCCAACATCATGTCACAATCCCTTTAAATTTCCATCCATCCATCCATCCATATATTATCTTTACTCACTTCTTCCTTTTTGTGTCGTGGGGTTCACTGGTATATTTTATCATTGAGATAGAATATTTATTTTATTATTTCAATAAGATGAAATGCAGACCATGAATACCAATTGTTTACATTTTAAAGTTTTTTTTAAATGATTCCTTATTGTTGCTAATTAACATTGCTTATGATGCTGATGGTGGTGATGATTGATATGCTGTTCATTAAGGGCCATGCCACAGTGACTGTGGAAACCAGGGCTGTGATGGGCCCGACACTGAACACTGTCTCAACTGCATTCACTTCAGTCTGGGCAGCTTAAAAAGTGGCAGGTAAGAGATCAAAAAATAAAATAGAGCAAAACAAACATGAAGTTGCCTACATGATTCTCAAAAAAAAAAAAAACTCCCGAAAAAAAACAACTGAAAGGATCCCTGAAACGATGTCAATCAACATTCTGTGTTTTTCTGAGCTAACTCTTCTTGAACATCTGTGTATGTGTAGAACCTGCGTAAGTCACTGTCCTCTGGGACACTACAAGAACATGCCGTCTCATCGGTGCGGACGCTGCTATAAAGGCTGTGAGAAATGTGTTGGCCCACTTCCTGGTGACTGTCTCTCCTGCAGAACAGGCCTGTACCTCAACACGCTCAACTCGAGCTGCACCAACACCTGCCCCCCGACTTACTTTGCAGATGAGAGTGAGTATAACATTCACACTGTCGGCCAAGGTTTCTTAGGCTTCTATTTAACTTCTTATAGGTACAGAATATGTACCGGTAGATTTTTATACACTGACTGGGACTTTTGCATGCAGCTCAGAGACGGTGTGTGAAGTGTCATGACACCTGTGTTACATGTCAGCAACTGTTGGACAAATGTACTGCCTGCAGCGAAGGCTACCGGTGTGTAAAGACAAGCTACTGTTTAAACATTCAAGTTTGCTCATAAATAGCTTATTGAAAAAGTTGCTTTGTATCTCAGTCTTGCAGGGATGACTTGTGTTCCTGAATGCAGCAACAGAACCTTTTTCCATCTGGAAGAGATGTCCTGCAGCCCTTGTCATTCATCTTGTAAGACTTGCACAGGTCAGTGTGTTTGTTGTAGGGCTTTTACAAGGCCTTAAAAATAAACTTTGATTCAGAAGATCCTGGAATTTGCATACAGTGTATCCTGGCTTTGATCTGTCCACATAAAGGTTTAATTATGTGTTTGTCAGGGCCAGGTGAAAAGGAGTGCATCCAGTGTGCTGAGGGCTTCCTGCAGCAGGAGTGGAGATGTGTGCAGGCCTGCGCTCCTGGATACTACTCTGAAAAAACAGCAGGACTTCCTCATAAGATTTGTCACAGGTTGCTAATTTATCTCAACATGTTGTCTCACTCTAAATCTGCAAGGATGTGGAGAAAAGTAGAACTGTTTAAGCTCCTTTGCATTGGGACGAATTGAAATCATCAGCAAAAAGAGAACTTTATTATCATTCGGTGGGTATTTATAGGTTTCTTTCACAGAACACTTTGATAAAGAGACCCTCTTGAGAAAGCATGAACACATCTTGATCTACGTATTGCACCATTTTGTACGTGAATGAAAAACAACTTCAAAATAAAATCAATGAAGTTTTAGTCCATGCATGAGATAAAATTAGAAAACGCAGTAGTCCCTCGCTACTTCGCAGTTAGTTTTTTGCAGACTCGCTCTATTGCGGTTTTTCAAAATTAAGACTGGATATGACACATAATTGGCTGATTGATGGATAAGCCGCACAATCGGCATAAATTATTTTCAATTATTTAGAACCTGCTGCACCTGTGTGCAGCCCACAGCTGCAGGAGAAGCTTCCTCCTGCAGCTGTGCCATATCTCCGCCCTGCAGCAGAGAAGTGGGCGTGGCCAAGAGCACTGGCAGAGAGTTCATAACATGCTGTAATCTTTTAGTGTTTAGAATTTTGAAAATTGTTAGGGACATTGCAAGAGTGTGTGAAGGGTTTAAAACACCCTAATCTATATCTGTATACAAATACTAAAAATAGACTACTGCTTACTACTACTGCTAGTACTACTTGTGTACATTATTTTGTTCCATCCAGGGCCGGATTAACAACCCCAGGGGCCCCTGGGCACCGAAGCTCACAGGGCCCCCTCCCTAACCTAACACCCATTTTACTATATATATATTTATACACACACACAAACACACACACACACACACACACACACACACTCACATTTATTGGGTTTTACACGTATGTTTTAATTGCAGAAGATGGCTCTGTATGTCTTCTATCAACTGAACACAATTCCAGGGATTGTCATGCCACCCCGGGTCCCCACTTGGGAGCGCCACTGCTTATTGGTCAAAAATGAATACCAAGTACTGCCATCTCACTCATAAATCACACAACAACAATTAAATGAAATAAATTGTCACAAGCCAGTGCATGGCTAAAGCTTATGACAATAAAGTGTTCACTGAAAATCACCCAAGCAGAAAGCACTTCTCAAATGTTACGACTGAAGATATAATGATTCCATCACATAACACAGCTATGAACAGTCACCAAGTGATCTGGGCAACTTCACACTCTGCAAAATCCAATTACAGCACTAATTCTCAGCATCACACCCCAATTATGCAAGATTCATGTTTTGCAGACATCATATAAAATAAGCAAAATACATTTATTATCTGCACAGTCATAACAGTTTACATTGGACTACTCATTTCACAGAAAGCACGGTGGCTCTTACCTTTAGAAGTTCTTCTTTTTGGTATTTTTCTTTGCAAAGTCACAAACCGTCCTCAAAGTCCAGCACCCTCACCAGCTCAGACTCTTGGTACTTGAAGCATTACTTTGTTTTGTTAGCTCTTCTACCGTAGACATTTCTTCAGTAAAGTTAGCTGCCGTTGTTAGCTCAGGTTGGGCTCATTTGTAGAAGGCAACGAGCGCGAGCCTTTTCATCGACTGTCCCCCACAATGCTGGGTCGCACACCCGATAAAACCAATCTGAACTGGCGGCGCTGCTACAGCTAGGTTCAAGCGGTTGTGTTGTGCAGCTAGCAATAGCCTCCTCCTCCGGACTCATGTTAGTTTGCTCACCGTCAGCATCCTCCACAACGACTTCTTCCTTCTCCGGATTTTCCTCCAAACGTTTTGCAAAGAATGTATGAATAGATGGCATACTTTTTAATAAACACGTCTCCTTCTCTTCTTTTTCTCTTTCGTTTTTGGAAACCACTTCTCTTACTCTCACTCATTTTTGCTTCTCAGATACGACAACTCACACAGTCCGATCAACGCAGTGCTACCTGTTTTATAAACTCGGTTAGGGGGCGGGCCAGCGGCGCGGCATGTTACTATGGTTTCCAACTCAGTGAAGATTAAAAAATAAATAAAAAATAAAAATAACAGGAAGAGCGTGGATCTTACTGGTTATCTCTGTGGCTGTCGTATTTAAAATCTAAGGATATTTTCTTTTCTTTCTTCCCCAAAACTGCAGTGGGCTCCCTGCGGTGGGCCCCATGGTGGGCGTGGGCCCCTGGGCCTGGGCCCAGTTGGCCCATCTGATAATCCGGGCCTGGTTCCATCTCATATACCACATGAGATGGTAATGACAGTTTACTTGAACTTGGACTACTGTATCCTTACTTCGTGCTTTTTCAGTTATCGCCCATTTAACCTTACATAGGCCGGTCAGTCAACCAAACGTATGTCAACCCTGTAACGCCAAAATTACACCACACGCGTTGCAGCTCTGCCCCGCTCCGGTCCGACCTCCGCAGCAAATACGCACCCATTATAATCAATGACAGAATTTACACTGGCTCCGCACGGCGGCGGCGAGCTGCGGAGAGCGGACGGCAGTCCGTCAAAATTAGAAATTTTTCTATTTCTGCCGGACGCCGGAGCTGTGCCGGAGTCAACTTTTGAAGATTACGTCGCACCAACAGGAAAAGGAACGAGCACAACTTCCGTATTTACAAAATAAAATCACCACGGGCGGACTTAATCCTAGCTCTATACGGATTTATTTGTACAAAAATGCTTTCAAACTATCATTTATGACTACGCCTACAAACGCAATACAATAAATAAATAAATAAATAAAGTATTTTATTCTGAAATGTAATACATCACTTCCTGTTGCTCAAACCATGTCCTGTCGCTCATTTACGAGAGAAGATCAAGGCAGCAGTCTCTACTGTTGTTCTCCTTCTTCCACCGAATGAATTGTTTTGTTCTGACTTACTTATTTATCACTTGATTTATCGCGCGATCCCGCAAATCCCGCGCATGCGTCTAGGAGCGGCGCATGCAGGCGGACCTGAGCTGAGCGGAGGAAGTGGAAATTGGAGTTTGAGACGCTCAGCTGCGACCTGCGGAGCGGAGCGGACCGTATGTAGTGTAATTTTGGGGGTTAGTGGCCTGTGGACCGTATAATGCCCAGGTCTGCTCTTGAGGGTGCTTACGTTGTTCAAAAATTAACAACTGAGCCTCCCACGTCCCACAAAGATTAAAGTTTTCATTATTGAAGCTGGCAGTGCTGGGCAGCGCTAATCCAAAAATTAGTTCCGCTATTTCTAAAGCACTTATTAATTTATTTAGGTCCGCAATTTCAAAAGCGCTTATGTATTAGCAATGCTAGCGGAAGCTAATGCTAACACGCTAACCGCCATTTTGAACAGGGCAAATGGCGAACTACTTTTTTAAATCCAGCAGATTTGACCATTTCGTGAACCGGTTAAGCTCAGAAAAACCTTGTGCTATAAAGTCAGCTAAGAAATATATTTTTTCTCAGCAAAGAAATAATTGTTTTTACCGTGTTTTCTTGGAAAGTCCTTAGCTTCTGTGGCCGTCGCGGCCGCCATTTTGAACAGGGCAAATGGCGAACTACTTTTTTTAATCCAGCAGATTTGACCATTTCGTGAACCGGTTAAGCTCAGAAAAACCTTGTGCTATAAAGTCAGCTAAGAAATATATTTTTTCTCAGCAAAGAAATAATTGTTTTTACCGTGTTTTCTTGGAAAGTCCTTAGCTTCTGTGGCCGCCGCCATTTTGAAGAGGGCAAATGGCGAACTACTTTTTTAAATCCAGACGCGTCGCGTAGGCCGCTGAGAAACATCCATAAGTTCACCCTCCATGTTAAAAACTCTTCGTCTGACTCTTCGAAAACAAGCAATAAGGCTGCAGAGTAACACACTGGCTGCTAACTGCGCTCTCTCTAGCCAAGAGACTGAGGGGGACGCTTTTTTGTCACGGACCACATCCGGCGCTGACAGGATATGGTCTGTTAGCAGTCGTCCGGTTGATTTAAGAGCCCGTAAATAAGTTTTTTCGTTTTTACTGATAGATAATTAGTTATTAACGGTACTGCATTTTAAATAAAATAACGCAAATCCGCTTATGAATTATAAAAGTTAGTCAATCCGCTGTAAAGCTAACAAATTGTTTAGGTCCGCTATAAGCGGATTAGCGCTTTAGCGCTCCCTGACGGTCTGGCGCCCACCTTTGGAAGCTGGCATTGAGGCGCCGAGTATAACTCTGCTGCAATGACAGGGGGTGCTCTGCACACAATGTGTTTTGGATAGTATTACAATTATGCTGTTTATTTTAGACACACATAGCTATACAACTGCAATCGTTACCTAAAGCAAATTTACCCACTTTTTTGTGCATTTCAAATGTTTGCAAATTGTCCACACATAAATACAATATTACAATTCAGACTAGAATACGTATATGATAGTATTAAAATATTATTAGAATTCAAACAAATGCAACACAAAAAAAATTATTTAACTACTGTATGTATTTGGACATACACGTCCTCAGACATCAATCAGGGTGTGTTGTAGCACCCTCTGCACCCCTACTTGCCAGAGCCCTGACCTGCTTATACATGTTGAAGAGTCATGGGGAAGAGGTGCCTATAACAGCTGTGAGCAGGTGAGAGACAGGGTTCACCTGGGACAGGTCCCACCCTGGACAGGTCCCCAGTCCATAACAGGGCCAGTCTTTCACACTCACTGAAGGCGATTTAGAAAATTTAGTTACTGGTAAGCTAACTCTGGCATACACATGCTTAGGAAAATATTCACACAGGAAAACTGCAGCCAAGATTCAAATCCTGGAGCTAGCCACTGTTCTGCAAAGCCATCCTTAAAGACTGAATGAGTCTTGGTTAAGAAAATTAATGACAGCAATGCTGATTGGATAGTTAAAATGTCACAGTCCTACAATGGTTTGAACTGTTTGGAAACACGCTTGTATAGGGTTTAATTGTTTACTTTTTCAGGTCACTGATTTATCTGACTGTGTGTGTCTCCAGGTGTGAAGAAAACTGTTTAGGCTGCAGTGGTCCAGGAACAACATGCATAAAATGCAAAGCAGGATATAGTTTAATCAGCAAGACTTGTATAGTGAATGCACAGTGTAAAAATGGTAAGTGTTTCATGTGACGTAGTGCCTTTTCTCTGGCCTCAAGCATAACAGTATTTTCATGATTTGACCAAAAAAGCTAAAATGTTCTAACCGTGTCTTTTTGTGGGTGTCTCTTTAGAAGTTGGTTCTACAGCTTCCTGCTGATTTAAACACAAATTAGGTTCAGAAGCTGCATTAGCATTCATCCCTGGATGATTTAATCTGACTTGAATAGAGCAAAATTGTCATGATCTTGTCCTCTGTCCCCTGCCTCACTCAGTCCTTCATGTCACATTTTTTGCACGTGTCACGTGGCAGCCACACAGAATGGGAGACCGAGCATTCTGTGTGGCTGCCCCCCGCCTGCGGAACTCCCTCCCTGATGACCTGAGAGCTCCACAGTCACTGGTTGACTTTAAAAGCAGCATAAAGACCTTTCTTTTTAAGCAAGCCTATTCTGCCTCCACATGATTTTATCTTTGATCTTAGCTGATATCATTATTGATTTTACTTGATTTTATCACTTGTTTTATTTTATTTATTTTTTAAGCAAGCCTAATCTGCATCCACATGATTTTATCTTTGATCTTAGTCGATATTATTATTGATTTTATTTGATTTTATCACTTGTTTTATTTTGATCTTTGCTTTATTACACTTTGTAGCACTTTGAGATTTTTATTAATGAAAAGTGCATTATAAATGGAATTCATTATTATTATTATTATTTAGCCACGTCCCCATCTGCACTTTCAGCTCATCAGCCCCAATTCACTACATTTGTTTTCCTCACTATTTAAATTCCACGCTCACTCTAATTCGCAGCCAGATTATTATACCTTTTCATGGTTCCTGATAGCCAGCCTTCTTGTTTCATGTTCTTGCCTGACGTTCACGCCTTGATCTTCTCATCTCGACCTCACGCCTACCTTTTGGAAACCCTGACATGCCTCCTCCCTTCTGCTCTTGGTTTGCCTCGCTGATCTTGTTACTGATTACTCCTTCTGGACCTCGGACTTCGAATTACAGATCACCCCTATTGGATTTGTTATTGGAACTCTGACTCCCTGTGCATGACCCTTGCTTTGTTTCTCTGATCTTGTTATTGGACTGTACTACGTTTGTCAGAGCTCTCCTCTGCAGCTGCTGTGTCTCCACCAGCTCCGGTGACATCATCCTGCTGGCTCCAACATGTGGCCCCACTTGGCCTGCTTGAGAAGCTCTGACAGGGGGCTCTTTCCCTCCTGCCTGTAAGGACCTGTCTCCGCAGCTGGATCCTAACTTTCTCCAACAGCTATTTTTCAATAAACCTGTTTTTTGTTTTGTTCACTCTTGGCTGGCTGATACCAGAGGAACAGGTCCCTCTTGTAAATGGGTCCTTGTGGCTCAATGAGACTAGCCTGTATAAATAAAGATTGAATGAATAAAATTAGGAATCACAAAAAGGTATCATGATAATCTGGCCAGGAATGAGAGTGAGTGTGGGACTTAAATAGTGAGGAAAACAGGTACAGTGAATCGAGACTGATGAGCTGAAAGTGCAGCGTGGCTGAATGACAGGAGCAGAAAACATGACATGAAGGGCTGTGAGTGGGGCAGGAAAGGATGTGATCATGACAGAAAAACGTGTGAACGATTTTAAAACATTGAGGATAGCTTTGCTCAGATAGCTTCAGAGTTGATCTGATATTTTTTTGTCTGTTTTCTCAGTCATCTGAATACAAACTGTCCTGAACCTCACTAAGGGACCATTAACTGAGCTGACGTGACTCCATGCAGCTCCGTCACATTACCTGGATGTCTTTATTTATAACTCAGATTAAACTGCACCTGTTTTAATATGAACATTTGGACCACAGCATTATATTTAGTCATTAAAGGTGGTGGGACATGATTTTGGAACTATGCATAAAGTGGCACAACATATATATGTTGTATCATTCAACTATGTTAGTTTTTACAAGCAAAATGATAAATCAATGAAATTTTGTTTCCAAGTTATTTCAAAATTGGCGCCGTGTTTCGTCACGGGACATCCGGGTACTTACGCATGCGACGTCGTGACGTAGTGACAAGGAGGTCGGTCTGCGGCTGCTAGCATGTAGTGTAATCGTCTTCAAGATCCCCTACGGTATTTTCTTTTGCATAACTTGAAAAATGCCAGTACGTTGTGTCACATTTGGGTGTTCTAACATCGCCAGCTCTGTAGACGACTACGATCGGGTTCCAGCACTTCACCCTCGGAACCTCACTCATCTGATGTCGGACTCCCCCTCGCACCCTGCACGGTAAGACTAAAATAAATACGGATGCAGACCTACAGTAGAACCAGCTGTTTCTTGTTCATCACTCGAACTAACTTCGGCTTCCCAAACTGAAGACAAATCGCTC
The DNA here is from genome assembly GCA_038048925.1 of Garcialebias charrua. Taxonomy (NCBI): domain Eukaryota; kingdom Metazoa; phylum Chordata; class Actinopteri; order Cyprinodontiformes; family Rivulidae; genus Garcialebias; species Garcialebias charrua. The sequence continues at coordinate 8,465 of JBBPBX010067695.1, read as the reverse complement.
AAATCTTCACTTAAATTGCTTAATTCCTCGGTTTGTATATTCTCTGCCATAGTTATTTACAATGTGCGTTCCGGCGATTGCGTCATAAAATGCGTCGGCGTTTGACCCCTCCTTTCTCCACCCAAAAACTTCAACGCACTGCAGAGAACTATTTTATTAAAAAATACTTTCATATATTAATTATTCGAAGCATCTGTGTACAAAAAAAATCAAAGCCGAGTAGCTACTCTGCCACTTTATGCATAGTTCCGAAATCATGTCACACACACTTTAAAGTTCAATTTCAAGGTAGAAACACACATGAATGGGAGAAGATGTGTTTATATTTTTAGACTTATCATCTTGACAGCTTGTCTTTTGGAATAGGTTCACACTTTTTGTAAAGAAAAAAATCAATTTTCAGATGACAGATCAGCGTGTTTCTCATTAAGCTGCTTCTTTTCTCCTCCTGTCTATCAGCTGACGAGGTGTTCTGTGAGATGGTGAAGTCCAACCGTCTGTGTGAGAGGAAGTTTTACCAGCAGTTCTGCTGCCGCACCTGCCTGATGAACGGATGAGGAGCCAAACACCTTCAATTTCTGCTTCTTTATTCTGAATTGATGCCACAAAAAGAGACAAATTTAAATGGTCCTGTGCAGTCTGACTTTTTATTTTTTTAACCTTATTGTGCTGTTCATCAAAATAGGACACTTCAAATTTAGTGGAATTTGAGAGAAATTCAAGGAATTTTCTTGCAGATTTTTAAAAGTTACATTGAAAAAATATGTGGAAATATTCTGCAGTGAATATGAGCTGGACTGAACATGGTCAATTCAGCATTTTGCATAGTTTAAAATGTTCGTTTGTTACTTTCACTCACATGTAAGAAAAAATTGAACTGGCACACATACATGTTATATTTCTGTTTTGTTTTTTTGTTTGTGTTTTGTACCAAAACAGTTCAAATGATAAATCATGGATCAAAATCACTAACAGTATTCTCTCTTAATTGTATTCACACACACACACACACACACACACACACACACACACACACACACACACACACACACACACACACACACACACAACCGAAGCCCCCAATGACAATATGATTTAATCAACTTTGAAATGAGCAGATAATTTTTAAAGATAAAATGTAATCAGCCTTTTTAACCTGTCATTTCTCCTACAAAATGCACTGCAGATTTAAAAAAAACTACAAATATGGCCACCAGAAGGTTTTGCCACTCACCACTCGAGAATGTTTATTATTTGACATAGCTTTCAGACTGTGACTGTTTAAGGCTCAATCTCAATTTCTAGTTGGACATTCTGTCTGCCAGTCTGTAGAGCTGTGCTGTGTGCTCCCTCTCTCAACAGAAAAAGTCTGGGATCGCCATGGAAACCAAACAGTGACTCAGCAGATTCCTTGTCCCTGTTTTTTTTTTTTTATCTTTATTATCAAAATCACAAAAGATAATAAAATTGAATACAATGAAAAAAGACAATAGCCAGGGGGAACATAAATCGAACAAAATAAGTGGAAGTTACAGTCATATTATTTTTGCAAAAATAGAACAATTGTACAATATGTAACACATGTGCCAAGTCTTATGTATAAAATAAAAAATAAATGAATAACAATATAAACAAAAAATATTTTAATGTAAAAGTTCAGCCATAATCCCAAGTTGAGAGCAAGCCCATATTGTTGTTTTTGCTTTTTGATTGGTTGAGGGTCTAATTGTAAGTAAATATTGTTTAAATTCAATTAAAAAAACAGAGAAATCAGTTTTTTTCTTTAAAAATTTACATTTGTGTATATGAAATTTAGCCTTAATGATTAACAGATTAATTAAAAAGATCTTCGGATTCATTTTGCCACAATGTTTAAACCCAAACAGGACATGTTCCCAATATAACTGAAAGTCTGCTTGTATCTTTGAGTCAACATAAAACACTTTAGAACGAGGACACAGATCCAGAACAAATGAGTAACAGACTCAGGGCAGAGATCACAAAAGGAACAGTTCACCACAATGTTAGAGTTGAATTTCTTTAAATAGTCTTTGGCTGGGTAGATCCTGTGTAAGAGTTTGAAGGACACTTCTTTTACCTTGTTAGTGAGAAGAAAGTGATTTGGGAGCAACCAGGTAGATTTCCAAGAAATATTATTCCGAAAGCGATTCCAATATGGTACAACAGCAGGCGTAGAAGTCACATCTCTCTGAAACAAGGATCTGATTGATTTATTATTGTTCCGAAGAAGAGGGAGAAGACATATTTTGCCAACAGGAGAATGTATGGGAGTCATAGTGGGAGACTGATGATAAGTGAGTCTTGGTCTTTGTTTGTATAACATGCAGATCTCTGTAGAAATAGCACCAAAAACTTTTGCATATTCTCCAGGAGAGATGGGAAAATTAAATTTAGAGAGAAAGGCCTCATAACCCAGCAACGTGCCAGCACTGTCAAACAGTTGATCTATCAAAATAATGTTACGATTAAACCATGAGTCAAGAAATAAAGTTTTTTTCTTATATAAAATATCCTTATTATTCCATATGAAGTATCGATGAGGAGAGAAGTTGTGTTTGTAGATGAGTGACCAAGACAAGAAGGCCTGACGGTGAAAATTTGACAGTTTGATTGGGAGTTTTTGTATATCAAAATTACAGACCAAAAAGAAGTTCAGACCACCAAGTTTAGAGAAAATATGGAATGGTATGATGTTCCAAATAGAGGTTGGTGAATTAAAAAATTGACGAATCCAATTTATCTTGAAAGTATTATTCAAAGTAGAGAATGATAAGCAATTAAGTCCTCCATTTTCATATGAATTCATTAGAGTAGATTTCTTAATGTAGTGAATTTTGTTTTTCCAGACAAAGTTAAATAATAATTTGTCAATTTCTTTTTATTGTCAAGTTCCAACGCCTGTGCAGCATAAATGAGCCTGAAGCAGAATGCGACCACGTAGTGAAAGATCTCTTATTAACCACTGGTTAAGTCTTTTTCTAGTTCTTAGAATTAGAGGCTCATAATTTAGAGAGCTTCTTCTTTTCTGATCTTTAGTGATGGTTATATCTAAATAAATTAGCTCATTTTTAACTGGTATGTCTGCAATTGAGGTTTTGGAGCAGTCCTTAACAGCCATTATTTCACATTTCGTGAGGTTAAGATAAAGACCGGATGCTTTGGAAAAAGTATTTATTTCTTTGATGGCTATGGGGATTTGATTCTCGTCCTTTAAAAATAAGGTAGTATCATCTGCTAGCTGTGTTAAAGTAACAGTTTTATCAACAATAGAGATCCCTTTCAGAGGACTGGATTTAATGCGATCGGCCAGAAGCTGAGCTACCAAAAGAAACAGGTAGGGAGACAGGACACCCCTGTCTGATCCCTCTGCAGATGCTGAATCTAGGAGAGGAGCCGTTCTTTAGTTTGATGGAGCTGTTGTTGTTTTTGTACAAGGTTTTAATGATAGCACTAAAGAATGTTCCAAATCCAAATTTACTTAGACTTTGAAAAATAAAACCATGTTCTACCGTATCAAACGCTTTAGAGAAGTCCAAGAATAAGATAAAACCATTATCGTGAACAAATTCAGGATAATCTAAAATGTCCAAAACGAGTCTTATATTATTTGTGATATGTCTATTTTTCATAAAACCAGATTGGGTTTCATCAATAATTGAGTGTAGAACAGATTTTAATCTTTTAGCAACAACTGAAGCAAATATTTTGTAATCATTATTAAGAAGACAAATGGGACGCCAGTTATCAAGAAGTAACGGATCTTTTTTAGGTTTTGGTATAAGAGTGGTTAAACCCTGAGTGAGGGTTGTTGGAAGAGTGCCTTTTTCTATACTTTCAATGAAAACATTTAAAAGGAAAGGGGCAAGGTCAGATGAAAAATGTTTATAAAATTCAGCACTTAGTCCGTCAATCCCTGGTGATTTGTTAATTTTGAGATGTGAGATGGCATCTAAAGTTTCCTGTAAAGAGATTGGCTCATCACAGCGTTGTTTTTCAATATTTGAGATAGGTTTAACAGTTAAATTGATCAACAGGGCATCGACTGAAGCTTGGCAAAAATTGGAGTTACAGGTAGTCCCCGACTTACGAGCGAGTTCCGTTACAACGAGTTGCTCGTAACACGGAAATCTCGTAATTCGGAACGACTGCCACGTGTCTCGTAAGTCCGGAATTTCGCTCGTAAGTTGGAACGGTTTTGCTAGCGCGACTACGAACACTCGTTTTTCATCGAAAAACTGCTTATGAGTGCATAAAAATGATCGGAAACGTGTGTCCACATGTTTAGCTAACGAACTGTGGTGAAAAAACACAGAAAAACTCTGTATTTTTTGCGTTTTTTCCAAAAATTTGCCAGCTCGTAAGTCCGGGACCTCGTAGGTCAGAGCGCTCGTAAGTCGGGGACTACCTGTATATAGAGTTTCATAAAATGAACTACAATATTTAGCTATGTCATCAAGGTTATCTATAACCGAGTCATTAATCTTTAGTCTGGAAATAGAGTTATTGACAGCATTATGTTTTTCTAAGTTAAAAAAGTAATGAGTGTTTTGTTCACCCTCCTCTAGCCATTTTCTCCTTGATCTAACAAAAGCTCCTTTACTTTTGTTAATGTAAAAGTTATCCAATTTAGCTTGTAGTTCAGTTAATTCTTGTTGTTCTGACGTGTTTAAATTAGAGGGATTCAATTGAGAAAGCTCGGATATCCTTGAAATAATTTTGGTTTCCTCTGCTCTACTAGCTTTGGCTTTGTTACTGCTGAATTTTCTTAAGAATTTACCAGATTCAAATTTAAAAAGTTCCCAGTTAAGTCCATAAAGATTATCTATCTGTGCTTTATTCCAGTAAAATATAAGTAATTTTTTTATCTTTGTGGTGACCTCTTCATAATTTAGTAAGGAGTTGTTCAATTTCCAGTATGAAGGAGAGTTAAAAGAGTGATTTTTGTCTGAGAAGTTAATAATAAGCTCAATAACTTTATGGTCTGTAAGGGGGGTAGGTAGGATATTAACGGTAACAGTTTCCTTGTTTACTGAATCGAAGATTAACCAGAAGTCTATCCTAGATTGTTGAGATGAAGATTTATTAGGCTACTCCAAGTACCGGTAAATAAACAGTCATGGATGTTTTGCTCTCCAAATATCAATTTAATTAAATTTTTCCATAAAAGATTTAATAGTTGGGCTTGAGGCGTTTGGTTTACCAGGAGGCCATTTATCAGAATTACCATTTAAGACAGTATTGAAATCACCTCCCATGAGAATTACAGCGTTTGGATATTTTTTTAACCATTCTAGAAAAATCTTTTCAACTGCAATAAACAGCTTATCATTTTCTCCCTTGTTGTTGTATCCATAGATGTTGGCACAAATGAAATAATAGTTTTCGTGAAATAGTAGTTGGCAGATAAAGTGACCTAGTGAATCACATTCAGTTGAGATTATATTCCCATTAAATCTGTGTTTTAAGGTCATAACTCCTGCAGAGCGTTCAGACCCGTGAGAGAGCCAAACAGAGTTACCCCACTGGGATTTCCAAAAAGTAACATCATCAACTGTAGAGTGACTTTCCTGAAAGAAACAAAGATCAGATTTGAGATTTTTGGCAAACAGAAATAATGCTTTTCTTTTTAACATGTTACGCATCCCCCTGGCATTAAGAGAAACAAGTGAAAACGATGACATTTAACGAACACGAATAGTAACTTGGTCAATAGAGGTAGTTAAATACTATTCACACCGTGAATCAGTACCCTATTAACGTCCCAAACTTTGGTTTGCAACATATTATAAAGTTCCAGAACAGTACAGTTTTGACAGAACAGTCTTTTTTTTTTTTTTACCAGAACAGTAGTGTGGACCCATCAGGAAGGAAATGGGAATTGAGATTAATCTTGCATTTGACTGAATACTGGGGGGATCTCCACACCATTGATGAAACCACGACCCCCGATGAAATAGGCTGATTTTCCCTCATCTCGAGCCTTTTGGATGGATGGCCATAGTTTCTGTCGGGAGTCACGATCTTCTTTGCAGAGGTCTTCGGTGAAACGGAGCCCATTTTTTTTCAAGAAGTCATTTCTTTTAGCTGCTTTCCAGATGTAATCTCGATATCTCCTCGCCACAAAGCGAATGATGATAGCACGGGGCGGGAGCTGCCGATGAGCTTTCTTCCAACCCGATGAGCAACATCAATGAAGATCTGAAGATTTTCTTTATCTTTTGGAAGAATCTCTTGGCACACCCGCAGCACCTCCTTCAGCACGTCCTCCTTCTCAGCCTCAGGGATTCCATGAAGTCTGAGGTTCCAGCGACGATCATAGCGTTCCATCTCAGTGACGCGAATTAAGCAGGATGTTGTGTCTTTTTCATTGCGTTCTACACGTTTTTCAACAGAGTTAATTTTCTTTTTGACATCTTTCATCTCTTCGAGCATGTTTTCCATCCTAGCTTCAAGAGCGTCACTTCTGGCGTTGATCAGGTTAGCTAGCATAGCAATAGCATTAGCATCATCGGTGTGTAGGCTGCTAGTCAGTTGAGAGACATTTGAAAATGGCTTCTTTGCTACAGGAGGCTTACTTGGGGTTACCGGGAGCGGTGGAAAATCCATTTCGTTGTCCACCTCTGGTTGAAGAGCCCCGATATCTGCACCACTGTAGTCGTGATCTTTCCCAGCAGCTGCACCTGCTTTCTCCCATTTGTGGTCCCCGGTTCTTTTTTGAGCTGATTTTGGCATTTTTCTGAGTGTAAGATAAACTTACAGGAGCGAAAAAGTTCTTAACTGTGCCTTTTTAGAAGAGAAAAAGGCACAAGAGTTGCAAATAATAATATTGGTACTGAGAGCACGTTGTAGAACGTCTTACACTGCTGCCATCTTGACGCCAAATTGTCCCTGGATTAGGTACTTTTGGCTTTTTATTATTCCAAGATGGCCGCCCATGTTTACGGAGCCCCCGAGGGGACATGGGGGAATTATTTTCTTTGCGTGCTCACGCAAACCTTTTGCGTGAGCTCGCAAAAAGGTTTGCGTGCGCACGTAAAAGGTTTTGCGTTCGCACGCAATATAGTGTTATCTCATAGATAACAGCACACACCCGTTGACGTTCATGCAGGAGTTTGTGACTTGGCGCTATATAAATAAACTGAATTAAATTGAAATTTGAAATCAGCCTTAAATATAAGGATGTCCAGTGTGTGCTGCAGTGGTAACAGTCATTTTATGTTGTATATTCCACGTTCACGCTCCGTGGATTCACCTGTCACTTCCCAGGGAGTAGCCAGAATTTCACGAGGGGCGATTCCTTTAAAATAACTGTAAACCTCAAGAGACAGACACGTGCTGGTAGCTCACTGGAAAAGCATTGTGCCGGTAGCTGCACCAAACCTTATCTAGACTTAGTGGGTTCGATTCCCACATGGTATAACTTTATTTTTACTTCTTCTGCTTCCTTTCTTGTCATGTATTGTTTTATTTCTTGTTGTTTTGTAAATAGTTTTCTTGCGTTCTTTTAATCTGGAATGAATAAATAATCTAAAAAAATTAAAATAAAGTTATACCATGTGGGAATTGAACCCACTAAGTCTGGATAAGGTTTGGTGCAGCTACCGGCACAATGCTTTTCCAGTGAGCTACCAGCACGTGTCTGTCTCTTGAGGTCTACAGTTATTTTAAAGGAATCGCCCCTCGTGAAATTCTGGCTACGTCCCTGGGAAGTGACAGGTGAATCCACGGAGCGTGAACGTGGAATATACAACATAAAATGACTGTTACCACTGTAGCACACACTGGACATCCTTATATTTAAGGCTGATTTCAAATTTCAATTTAAGTCAGTTTATTTATATAGCGCTAAGTCACAAACTCCTGCATGAACGTCAACGGGTGTGTGCTGTTATCTGTGAGATAACACTATATTGTGTGCGAACGCAAAACCTTTTGCGTGCGCATGCAAACCTTTTTGCGTGCGCATGCAAAAGGTTTGCGTGCGCACGCTAAGAATTTTTTTTCCCCCATGTCCCCTCGGGGGCTCCGTACCTGTTAATCTTGTTTGTAACACAATTTAATAAAAGCCTCAGGGGAATTTAAGTATAAACATTGACGTTCTGCTTTTACAAGAGACACATAGTGATGCATCAAATGAGACAGAGTGGCGCAGGGACGTTTGTGTTGAAGTCCAGGCAACAGTAGCTATTCAGTGATTTTATTTTGTGATGCAAGCATCATATTCTAGTTTCAAACCCTAACATGTGGTTTTGTCTTTTAACCAGTTCAGGGTTGTTTGTAGTTTGTGACAACTGGCATATTAAAGTTGTAAGTTGTGAAAACTTACTATTCAGTCATTTTCTGCTCATCATCTGAACCAAAGCAAAACAAACAAACATATATATATATATATATATATATATATATATATATATATATATATATATATATATATATATATATAT
>JBBPBX010067694.1:0-19337 GCA_038048925.1 Garcialebias charrua | reverse complement strand
TAAAAAAAAAAATACATCGTAGAAGCTTCACTAATAGTTTGGATGTTGTCAAGGCAGTAATTTGCCCAACTTTTACCCCCTACATAGAAACCAACTGTGAAATTATCTGGTTGATTTGTAGCGACTTGGGACCGAGAACAGGTTAGTGCATCTAAAATCAACAGTTACAAATTTGTCAGGAAACTAAAGATACTATGATTTTGATTTAACCAACATTCTACTGTGGAATTAGATCATTTTTGAGTATCTGGGTGGGGGCTATCTGTGGCAGCTCCATGGTCAGTGTAGCAGTAAAATAATCTTGAGGTTGCAGGTTCAAGTCAAGTTTTCATCTGGAAGGGCAACTGTCAAAGTCAAAGTCAACTTTATTGTCAAAACTGCAATATGTACAGGACATACACGGGATTGAAATTGCATTTCTCTCAGTCCCTCGGTGCAACAGTAACCATTTAAACACTAAAACACTAAAACATTTAATAAACATAAGCATAAAATGAAATAATAAAAGTGTAATACTGTCCTGAGTTTTTGCATAGTAGTATAAAAGTATAAAAAGTATATCTATAAAATAAAATGAAGGTTCTGACATTGACATTTGTAATAGAGTGACAAAGCAGCATATGAAGTTTATGTACACAGTATATGTATGAGGTAGTTGATATTGGTATAGAGGTAAAGTGGCATATGCAATAAGGCTAGTAAAAAGAATATATATATCAGCAGTAGTGTAGATATAAAAAGTAGTGTAAATGTAAACAGTAGTAATAAATGTAAACAGTAGTAATAAATGTAAACAGTAGTAATAAATGTAAACAGTAGTAATAAATGTAAACAGTGAATGTAAACAGTAGTATGACTATAGACAGTAATGTAATACAAACATTAGTGCAAATATGAGAAGTAGTGCAAACTGAATGAGCACAGGACCGTGAGTTGAGTGAATAACCCGTTTTGATGACATAGAGTCCAGTGTTAAAAATCTTTGTGTTGTGTGGTAATGTGTGAAAGTTTTTAGTGTTAAGGCAGTACAAGTGGGAGGGGAGGCAGAGCAAGCAGAGAGTTTAGCATCCTGACTGCCTGATGAACAGAGCTGTCTCTCATTCTGCTGGTTCGAGCCTGGAGACTCCTCAGTCTCCTCCCTGAAGGCAGCAGGCTGAAGCAGCTGTGTAGTGGGTGTGTGGGATCACCTGCCATGCAGAGGGCTTTCCGAGTGAGGCGGTTGCTGTGTAAGTCCTGTAGTGAGGGGAAGGAGGTGCCGACAATCTTCTCAGCTGCTCTCATGATGCGCTGGAGGCTCTTGCAGCAGGATGCAGTACATGCTAGTTTACTTCCGGCTCTTGGTGAAGCAGGTCGCTTCTCTTTCTGCTCCTCTCCTGCCCTAAAGTTTTCCTCCTCCCTGCTTTTGCATTTTTGTCTCGTCTGCAACTCTTCAGTGCTCACTCGAAGCAATGTGGAAATGGATTTAATTGCGTGGGCTGTCTCCTCTATCGATAAAATTTTTCCCACGAAGCGCTCCGGACCAGGAGAACCGGCGTGCCCCCTCGACACGCATGCGGTTGGCTACATTATGGACTCGTGGGGAGAGTGGAAGTTAATGTGCCTGACCGTTCTTTCAGTCGAGGACGTGGAAGATCTGTGGATAATTGGAATTATGGTAGCAGGTGCTCTGCTTTTTGGCTTAGGCGGAGGTTTCTGCTACTGGAAGCTGAGGAAGACTACCGCGGCGATCAACGCGCTGGCGAAACTTCCTGCTCAACAAGATTCTTTGATCCGGGCTGTGACCTCAATGCACCAGCTGTTGTTCGAGCTGAATCGCACGATGGGAACAGTGGTGGACAGCCGCGGACCTGCAGTGCGTTTTGGGACTCGTTTACAGCCGACCGGGCTACATCAGGGGGCAGACGGGGACCTGTAGCTCGGATTGAATGAAACCTCACATGATTCGGCGATTTGGACCCAGACGGCACCTGGACTTCAAGGCTGCAGTCAGAGTACACTGTAGCCTGCCCTGAAAAATAAATAAAGCAACTAATCTAATCGGGACTCAAGCAACCTTGAAAAAAGGCTGACTGCAAAACTTCTCCTGGAGTCTGAAGCTGTTGGAAAACTGCCCCCCCCCCAGAGGTCTCTGTGTGCATTCAGATGGAGCCGAGCTGAGCCCATCTGCAGACTGTGCTTATCTGAAATGATTACTCACAGACTATCTCCCTGCTATGCCACCAAAATGCAACATGTCTTTTGTCTTTATCCGTGCTGAGCTGGTAGAGTTTTTTGACTTTATCATAGAATGTCCTAAGACAAAATGTGATAGATTCTTTTTTGAATACCAATGATTATCCGACTGTATGTTCCTTTTTTTCCATATCTGATTGTTGGCGGCGCGATTTAATTATTGCTGCGGCTTTCCGTGCATACGTCCCTCTTAGGATGGTGCGCACGCCAATTGCAATGTTTTGTACCTCGGTGCAAATATGCCAATAAAGATATATTCTATTCTATTCTATTGCACCAAACCACACTGTGATGCAGCTGGTCAGGACACTTTCTATGGCACCCCTATAGAAGGTGCACATGATGGGGGTTGAAGCTCCAGCCCTTTTCAGCTTGCGGAGAAAGTAGAGACGCTGGTGAGCCTTCTTGGCCAGTGATGCAGTGTTCCTGCTCCAGGACAGGTCCTCTGAGACGTGCACTCCCAGGAACTTGGTGCTGTCCACTCTCTCCACTGTGGTGCTGTTGATGGTCAGAGGGGCATGTTGGGCATCCCTCTTCCTGAAGTCCACAACAATCTCCTTTGTCTTCTCCACGTTGAGAGTGAGATTGTTGTGTCCGCACCACAAGGCCAGGCGGCTCACCTCGTTCCTGTAGTCCGTCTCATCGTTGTTGCTGATGAGACCTACCACTGTTGTGTCGTCCGCAAACTTGATGAAGTGGTTGGAGCTGTATGATGGTGTGCAGTCGTGTGTTTGCAGGGTGAATAGAAAACAATTGTCAAAACAACTGTGTAAAACAATTGTCAAATCTTTCATGCGAGTTCACTTGCTGTGGTGAAAGCTGCAGAAGGGAGTGTCCAAAATAGGAATAAAATAAAATAATAATTAAACGTCTGTGCAGAAGTGCTGAGTAAACAAGGTGTATACATGTATTATGGTTCAAAATGTCAATAATCCAGGTAGATGAATCTAACAAGGTTAAATCAGGTCCTCTGGATGGAGTCTTCTTTGTTCAAATCTTGCATATTTTATCGAAAAATCTAAGGAGCTGCAACAAATTTAATCTTATAAATAGCACCTTATCATAATGGATCAACCAGTCTGCTGGTGACATCCAAAACTAGTTGTTCACATGCAAAAGGAGGACCATTAGCCTAACAAATGAGTGTTAGTGTTCTGATGGTCGCTTGCTATTCACAAGAGGCTGAGTGATACTGGAAATAACAGCATTGTTAGAGGGGCACAGTTGAACACGGAGGCCTCCACCTCTGTTTAATGATGGACTGTTTCTTTTCACAAAGATGGCCTCCTTTACTCCTCTCTCAAACCATCGTTCCTCTCTATCAAGGATGTGAACATCTTCATCCCTGAAAGAGTGACCGCTGGCCTGGAGATGAGTGTAGACCGCAGAGTCCTGACCTGATGATGTTGATCTTCTGTGCTGGGCCATCCTTTTGGCCAGTGGCTGTTTAGTTTCCCCGATGTAAGACTGATCACAACCCTCCTGACACTGAACAGCATACACAATATTACTCTGTTTGCGCCAGGGGACTGGATCTTTGGGATGAACCAGTCTTTGTCATAAGGAAATTTTGGTTTTGAAAGTTGCTGCAATGTCACGTTTAGAAAATAAATGTCTCGGTTTCTTTGAAACTTCTTTAAAATACAGAAGGACCAGACCAGTGCTCGTTCTATATGTTACCTTGAGGAAGTGCTGTTTATAAGACTGATTTTATTGCAGCTCCTCAGACTGAAGAAGTATTTTGGATAAAAGATGAAACGTTTCAACAAAGAAGAATCCATCCAGAGGACCTGACTCAGCCTTGTTAGAAGACGTGTCCAAGTAACCACCTTACATGGGCATCACTGACCATCACAATGATGCTCTAGACCAGTGGTCTGCAACCTTTTTGATCAAAAGAGCCATTTTTACAGCTTCATTCACTAAACTAAATGTGTCCAGAGCCGCAACAACCTGCTGCAACTGTGATTATCAACTGGTGGCCCATGGGCCACTTTAGGCTTGTTGGATGAGGCTTTTGTGACTAGTAGGAATGACATTATAAAGCTAAAAATATCTAATAATTTTAACACTTATTGATATTTTTACAATTTAAGACAAATGAAAAAACCAGATTCTTGTAATTTTTTTTTCATTGTAGAAAAAAATAATTAAGTATAGAAATAAAGCAAAGTAAGTATTTGCAAGAAAAATGAAAACAGCTAAAACTACCTATTTTTTATTTATTTGTATAAACAATAAAATTCAGTTTTATATTAGTTGTGGTCAAAGCTTGAAAGAGCCTCTGCAGAGGGACCAAAGAGCCACATGTGGCTCCAGAGCCGCAGGTTGCAGACCCCTGCTCTAGACTAATGGAATTTGGTTGTCTAATTTAATGTCAATAAGGGATTTGGGGATAACAAAAAAAAAACAAAAAAAAATGTAGTTAAATGTTCTTTTCTTCCTGTGTAACTTTCATACCTTGCCTTTAGCAAGGCAACAGATCCGTTGCTGCTTCCTCCACAGACATGTAACCAACAAGCATGAGTTAGCACAGAGTATCAAAGAGAGAATCTGTACATCTCTTAATCTTGTAGTTTATAACCCTGCAGATTGTTGTTGTAAATATCTTTGAGCTCTTGGTCTCGGCAGCTGTTTTACTAACTGTGAAGTCCAAAGCAGGAAACCAAGGTGTTTACTTTGAAACGTTTCATTAGCTTTTTGAATAAACAAAGAAAACATCACATTCACAAAGACCGACAGACACATCTGCCTGATATTATGGGAGAAAATAATTAAAACAATTCTGCAAACAGTATGAAGATAATTGATCAATATCATATCCTAATTGTAATTTAAATATAAACAGAAAAATATAGGCCTGTAGTTCCTTTTCATAAGAACGGTATGTCTCTTAATTCATAACTTGGTTGTCATATATCAACCACTGTGTAAATTCAATAGGAATACTGCTGTTTTCATTTGGACTTTCTTTGTAGGAGTTTGGTAAGGCTCACTTCGGTGAGCACGTGGCAGATAGAGCCACAGGGTGCATGGCAATGAGCCAAAAGTCTACAGGATGTGATTAAAAATGAAGTCAGATTTGAGGGGATATGCTAAATTCAAAAGTGCTTGGATTGTAGGATTTCAAGCAGAGCTGCAGCTTTAATTGAACAACTGATTTCTGTGTTGGTCTTTGCTTTGTATTACTCTGAGCTTTTCACCACAAAGCACCTCTCAGCACTGATGGCAGTCACTTATCAAACCTATCAGAAGAACCAAAAATGAATAGATTTCTTTTCTTTCAAAGAGTGGAAAATTTTATTTCAGCAAACTGGATGAAAACAAGTATTTTAAGTCAACGTAAAAAAAGAAAAGAAAAGAGCGTTGTCTGACACGCACTCTCTCACACACACACGAACACTACAGATACACATGATCAAATATGAAAGGAAGCTGTTTGCTCATTATCAGCAGGTCATTATCTTTAACAAGCCCGGCTGTTGTCCACAGCAAACATAAGAATTTATAGTAGGCACAATGTACACAAAACAGTCAACACAGTCCCCTTGGAGGCACTATGAGGAAAACATATGGGCAATAAAAACAATATTGAAGCTTGTAGAATCAGTCGTTTAATCCGTCTGCAGCCATACGAGCACATCTGTGAGGCTACTTGCTGCAGCATTAGTTCTACATCATCATTTTTGGAAATAGTTACAATGACAATGCTCCGCATCCCAACATGCACTTGATGCACTGCATCATAAGTTCTTTTCCATTTTATAAGCCAAGATGGCCGCGCTCAGCCAAACAGCAGCTTCACAGGCTCCCGGTGAATATTTTCCGCTTCAATTCCATCTTTTTTATGTTCCTATTGCTTTAAAAAAAAAAAAAAAAAATTGTGCCTACACTGTGTCATTGTTGTCCCCTAGTTGTCTGGTGTCTCTGTATTGTCCCTGCTTGTGTCTCAGCTTAGTTATCAGCTTGTGTTAATTTTGCCCTGCTCCAGTTTAGTCTTGCATGTTGTCCAAAGAGAAATATCGTTGACCAACCATGGATGACAAAAGGGTTGAGAAATGCTTGTAAAAAAAAGAATTATTTGTATTCATGTTTCTTGAAATTGCGAAGTCAGAACGCTGAAGAAAAATATAAAAAGTATAAAAATAAATTAGTAGGGATTATAAGGAAACATAAGAAAGAATATTATAGTAAATTATTAGATAAAAGTAATGGTGATATGAAAGCAACATGGCGAGTAATGAATAGTGTTATGAAGAATCATAAAGCAAAAACTAGTATTTCAAAATATTTTGTAACAGAAAAAGATGAAGTTTATGATGAAAATGAAATTGTCAATGGATTTAATCAATATTTTGTGAATGTTGGATCAAGCCTTGCAGCTAAAATACCAAAAGTAAATAATAATGTGAGCCATTCAATTACAGGCTGTGCAAACAGTATTTTTCTAAATGGAACTAACAAAGAGGAAATAATGAAGGTAGTAAAAAATCTTACAGACAAGAGATCAAAGGACTGGGTGGACATGGATATGATGTTTGTAAAGGATATAATGAGCCATGTTATTGAGCCGTTTACATATATATGTAACTTATCATTTTCAACAGGAATATTTCCAGATAATATGAAAGTAGCTAAGGTAGTTCCTCTTTTTAAAAATGGTGATAAATGTGTGTTCAACAATTATAGACCTATATCCTTGTTACCACAGTTTTCTAAAATTCTTGAAAAACTATTTGTGAACAGACTAGATCAATTTATAGACAAACAAAATATTCTAAGCAACAGTCAGTATGGGTTTAGAGCAAAAAACTCTACATCAATGGCTCTCATGGAATTAATGGAACAAATAACTACTGCTGTCGATCAAAAACAATATTGTGTCAGTATTTTTGTTGATTTAAAAAAAGCATTCGATACTATTGATCACACCATTCTCCTTGAAAAACTGAACAAATATGGTATTAGAGGACCAGCATTACAGTGGGTATCTAGCTATTTGAAAGATAGGAAACAATTTGTACAAATAAATGATGTAAGATCTGACCTCTGTAATATCACATGTGGAGTTCCCCAGGGCTCTGTGCTTGGACCAAAGCTATTTATTTTATATGTGAATGACTTGGTAAATGTGTCAGGACTCCTTAAATGTATACTTTTTGCTGATGATACCACATTTTTCTGTTTAGGTGAAGATATAGAACAAATGTTGGAATTGATAAAGACAGAATTTACCAAAATACAAACTTGGTTTAAAATCAATAAATTATCATTAAATCTAGAAAAAACTAATTACATGATATTCAGTAATAAAAAGAAAACTGTTGACGTTCCACTCAAAATTGAGGGTGTTGAGATTTGTAGAGTGAGTGAGGTGAAGTTTTTGGGTGTTATTATTGATGACAAACTGACATGGAAACAACACATAAATTCTGTAAGAATAAAAATAGCTAAATCGATTGCAGTACTATACAAGGTCAGAGACCTATTGAATGATAAAGCTCTGTATTTGTTGTATAACACAATCATTGTTCCACACTTAATCTATTGTATTGATGTTTGGGGGAAAGCATGTCCCCTAGTTGTCTGGTGTCTCTGTGTTGTCCTTGTCTCAGTTTAGTTATTATCAGCTTGTGTTAATTTTGCCCTGCTCCAGTTGTCTTGCATGTTTAGTTGACGGTA
Source organism: Garcialebias charrua (assembly GCA_038048925.1). Classification (NCBI taxonomy): domain Eukaryota; kingdom Metazoa; phylum Chordata; class Actinopteri; order Cyprinodontiformes; family Rivulidae; genus Garcialebias; species Garcialebias charrua. The sequence goes on along the minus strand of JBBPBX010067694.1, from coordinate 11,423 downwards.
ATTCTCTGTCCTACCTCAGTTTAGTTATTATTCATGCATCAGCTTGTGTTTAGTTCAGCCCTGCTCCATGTTTAGTTTTAATTCTCTGTCCTGCCTCAGTTTAGTTTTTATTCATGCATCAGCTTGTGTTTTGTTCAGCCTTGCTCCATGTTCAGTCCTGCTCCAATTAGTAAGATTCTCTTCACCTGTGTCATGCCCTGCCTGTGTATATAATCAGCTCTCTCCGTCTTGTCAGTTGTCTCGGGATTGTCCTTTATGGTGTCATGTTTCTGCTCTCCGTTTCTAGTCTTAGTCTTAGTCTTAGTCTCTAGTCTCAGTCCTAGTCTCAGTCTCAGTCTCAGTCTTAGTTATTTAGTAAGCTTGCTGCCCTGACAGCCTTTTGTTTTGTTTTTGTAAAATAAAGACCTTTTTGGATTTTTCCTGAGCCTCCTGTCATCCTCCTGCATATGGGTTCAACACTCCTTGTTGGCAGAATCTGATACGCTGCACATCCACGGTACGGGTATGACCGCGACACACGTGGAGTTCCCTTATCAGTCAGTCACTCGGTGCAACACTATTGCTATGGGAAATTGCACCCCTGCGAGATTACCTGAAGGAATACATTCACGCCTTTATGGCAGGGGGCGTCAGCGTCACCCCAGAGACCCCGCCCTCTGGGTACTTAAGGCGCGGACACCCATCCCACTTTCTCTTTTTGCCCTTCACCTCGCTAAAACCTGAACTTCGTGGGACTTCTCTGTTGTCACATCGCTCGACTAGAGGTGAGCTTGCTCCCTACGCTGAGCGTACAGAGAAATTTCCTGCGTATTGCTGGGCTGGCGAAAGCTAGTCCAGCGTTTTCTACTTAACTTCGAAGCTTTTCTTCTCTCTCCGCAGCTGCTTCGCTCGACGGCGCTAACTGCGTCACAACGCTCCCTGCTAACAAGTAGCAGGCTAGCCAGCAAAAGCGACGCGAAGGAGAGGACATCTTCGAACAAAGAAATTGAAGAACAACCTCGACGCTTCTCGGACATGGCCCCGAGAAGGGAAAACGGAAGACAAAGATTCCGAAGAAGACCAGCAGGATGGCGAGCCCTCACTCACGCCCCTGCCCCAGAGGCTGCGGCTACTCCCTGTTGGTGATGGACACCCATGAGGCCTGTCCCGTCTGCCTGGGTGTTCAGCATGCGAGAACAGCGCTGGGATCCCCCGACTTCTGCCCACACTGCAACCGGATGCCGGCAGTCGTTAGAAAGCGCTGTGCAGATGCAGTGGCCAAAGCAATGGATAAGGCTGCGGTGCGGAAGGCCACAGGCCCAACAGAACCACTCGCTCCCAAACCGGAACTCGAGAACACTGACCTGGAATGCAACGGTCAGGTCGGGGGAGAAAATGGTTTGGACACGTCGGCCCCGGTCGAGGACTCGACGCCCGAAGTGTCTGACCAGGACGCCGAGTACGGTTACGAGGGGGAAAGTGTGGATTCCTCCCAAAACCTGCCGCAAGTACTGCCAGAATTGGACGCGTCGGTCCCTGCTCTGTTCGACTAGCGCCACAGGGCTACGGACGCACTTTAAGTCACGTGGCCAGACCACACGCCTCGCCAACAGGCTGGCGGGAAATTATTTCTATGCGAAACAGCAGCCGACAACGAGACAAAGAATGCCCATCTTTCCGGATTTCCTGATGGAGCTCACACGCTCCTAGGCTGAACCCGGAGCTCCCATGACGCTGCCGCTCTCTCGGTTCCTGGATGTCGCCCGGATGGAGGCAGCAGGACTCGCCAGCGCCCCGCAGATAGAGGAGACCCTGGCGGCTCATCTGGCCCTCGCAACAGCAGGCGCGAAGCCGGCACAGCCTAGCAAGGCCTGCTGCGCTTTGGAGTAACAGCTCGATAAGTGCTACCGGGCTCAGGGTTTCGTGGTGCGTGTAATGAACGCCTCGACCATGATGCAAGCGTACCTGGCAGAAAAGCTGCAGGAGCTCCAGGTAACAACAAACTAACAGGCCGCAGCAGAGGCCCTGGAGGAGGCCTGCAGGGCCTCTGACTTCGTGCTCTGCATGATGGGGACAATAGCCATCACACAGGGCAGAGCAATGGCGGAAATGGTTGTCGCTCAGCGCCACCTGTGGATGACTTTAACGGACCTCCCGGAAGGCCAGAGGTCCCTTTTTCTTCAACACCCGATCGACCCGACGGGTCTCTTCGGAGGAGCTCTGGAACGCATCCAGGCCAGGCTGGAGCAAAGGCGTAAACAGGCGGAAGCCCTCCGTGAGGGGCTGCCAAGGAAAAGTTTTGCCCCCCCCAGGGAGGCCATACGTCGCCCTCCACAGAAGAGACCTGCTGGCGACGGAGAGCCTTTTCATCGCCAGGCGGCTCGGCCTAGGACCTCTTCAATGAACCCAGGTGGGAAGCAGATTCGGGCCTGATGAAACAGGAGTCGACAAATTCATAATTTTACAGGTTTGCCCGCCCAAGTGGTACGGGAACCAAACTCTTTGAGCCCAGACTTTGTTTGTAAAAAGTTATGAGGAGCTGGTGACATGTATATGTGCATGAAACATGACTCATCTACGGTATGTGTAATAAAAACAAGCACTTGTTCATCCATACACAAAAATAAAAGTACCAAAGCACAGACTGCCCTAGTTCTTGACTCGAGCCCCACCTTTGTGAAACACAAACTACTAGGTCAGACTATGAACCGCAGTAGGACGCACAAGTTCTGCCCGAGACAGTCAGACCTCGCAACGTCCCCTGTCGGGCAGGCCAGCTCACTCAGGAGCACACGAGAGGGGTCAAAGGCCACCACTCCCTCACACACACAAAACAAACAACAGATAAACATGCCTTCCAGGCTCATGGCGCATGCGCAGGCCTGGAGGGCGTGTCTGCCAAACGAATGGATCATGACGACGGTGCGTCACGGGCTCAGGCTGCAGTTCCTCAAGGAACCGCCCCCCTTCACGGGGGTGCTGCAGTCGAACATCAACCCAGCACGCGCACATGTGCTGAGGGAGGAAGTATCAACGATGCTACAGAAAGGAGTGATAAGTATTGTCCCGAAACACAAACTACGCTCCGGTCACTACAGCAAGTACTTCCTGGTGCCCAAAAGAGATCAGTCCCTGAGGCAGATCCTCAATCTCAGGACGCTGAACAAGAGGATAAAAACATTTAAGTTCAAGATGCTCACACTACAGCAGGTCCTCCAGTCTGTGAGACCAGGAGACTACGCATGTACAATGGATTTAAAGGACGCTTATTTCCACGTGGGCGTGTGGAGGAGACACAGAAAATACCTCCGCTTTGCATTCGAAGGAAAAGCATACGAATTCAAGGCTTTACCCTATGGTTTAAAGACTGCTCCTCATACATTTACAAAATGTAAATGTACTGGCCCCTCTCAGAAATCAAGGGGTCAGAATTATGAATTACCTGGATGACATCCTGATTCTGGCCAGAAGAAGAATGCAGGCTCAGTCTCACTCCCTCAGGGTGATCTCTCACCTGGAGGCTCTCGGTTTTGTCATAAACCTGCAAAAGAGCAACCTGACTCCATCACAGGTTACCGTATTTCTGGGAGTACAGGTCGACACCATCCGGTACAGAGCATGGCTCTCGGAGGAACGCATTTCCTCAATTCGCCATTGCCTGGCAAAGTTTAGGCTGAATCAGCGGATCCCCCTAAAAACATGCCAACGCCTCTTGGGCCTCTTGGCGGCGGCCATACCCTGTGTGCCACATGCATTGTTGAAAATGTGGGCCTTACGAATATGGCTAAACCAACAAACTTAACCTGCCCCGTTTAGATGAGCAAGGAAAATTTGGATCGGTTCAGAGTGCCTGAGGGTCCTAGAACCATGGAAAAACTTGTCCGTGTTCACGGAGGGGGTCCCGTTGGGACGGGTGTCATCCCGTGTAGTCATCACGACAGACGCCTCGAAAACCGGATGGGGGACAGTCTGCAGAAATCAGAATGCCCAAGGCCTTTGGAAAGAGCAGGAAGCGAGATTACACATCAACTTCCTGGAATTGTGGGCCGTATTCCTGTCAATAAAATACTTTTTTGGTAAAGGTCTGATTGTAAGGCAGCATGTCCTAGTAAAATCAGATAACAGAACCACGGTGTCCTTCATCAACCGGGAAGGAGGGACAAGATCCCGAGCCCTCCTCGGTCTGACACAAAAACTGCTCACTTGGTGTACCTCAAGAATATTGTCACTCAGGGCGACTCACATTCCGGGCTAACTGAACTATGGAGCGGATGCCCTCTCAAGAGGGCCTCTCTTGGCATCTGAATGGAGGCTAAGCCCATAGGTCGTGGATCAGATCTGGTCACGTTATGGGAGAGCCTCTGTAGACCTGTTCGCATGCAGGGTCAGCTCACAATGTGACCTCTACTTCTCTCTAAAAGGAAACAGATGCACCGTTGGGAACGGATGCCTTGGCCCATGATTGGCCAGCAGGGGTGCTGTATTACGCTTTTCTACCTGTCCCTCTGATTCAGGTGACGCTGGAACGTGTACGCAAGGGAGCCCTTTCCATGATACTGATAGCCCCCAGGTGGCCACAGAAACCGTGGTTCCCGGAGCTGATCTCAATGCTGTCAGGGACATCATGGCAGCTGCCCTCTCACAAGGACCTGCTGACCTAGGCACATGGGCAGCTTCTCTACCCACGTCCAGAGCTGTGGCAACTTTCAGCTTGGCCACAGATGGGAACAGGCTGAAGGCCTCAGGCCTGACTGTTCTCCTTAAAAAAAGGGGTAACAACATAAAAAGGGGACACCCTTGGTGCAAAGGCTTTCATGAGGCACGTACTGAGGAAGGGATTACCCCCCCCCCCCTCATTAACAGGCCTCTGACCTCAGGATGGGCCCCTTCGACAGTCCTAAGAAATTATCTGTTCAGTGAACAGATACGAGATATTTTAGACTCGTATGTGCACCCTGTGTGTACGACAGATTTGCCCCTGAGGGGTCAAAGGTCACCCTGTGTATAAACTGAGTTTATAACTAAATGGTGCCATCTGAAATGTTAGTGGCCTAAGGGATTTTTTGCTCTTTGATCTTTTCCTCCTGCTTCCCGAATTATCTACAGAAGTAGAAGATGGTGAGCAATGTACCAGTGGAGCACGTCTGTGCTGCCCCTAGCTGGAGCTCCACCAATACATCTAGTGGAAACATCAGGTTGATGTTTCTGCATGTGACGCTCCTTCTCAGGCTGTGCCCTCTAAAAACACTGTAGAGAGCGGCCGAGAGATGCCTAATGTATAAAGGCAGAAGTTCTCACAAGCATGCATTTTACTGAGCATTTCAAGGGCGTGAATGAATTACGTTCCCATAGCAATAGTGTTGCTTCGAGTGACTGACTGATAAGGGAACTGAAAGTTATGCACCATAACTCATGTTCCCTGAAGGAAGGGAACGAGGTGCAACACAGTTGGCCCTTTTCAATGCTGTAGCTCGGTGAAGTGCACTTGGAGAAAGTAGGATGGGCGTCTGCGTCTTAAGTACCCAGAGGGCGGGGTCTCTGGGGTGACGCTGACGCCCCCTGCCGTAAAGGCGTGAATGTATTCCTTCAGGTAATCGCGCGGGGGCGCAATTTCCCATAGCAATAGTGTTGCACCTTGTTCCCTTCCTTCAGGGAACATGAGTTATGGTGCATAACTTTCAGTTTTCTGTGTCGCTGCCTTGCCATCGTGCCATAATGGTTCAGTCCTTCCAGGCATGTCATGGCGGCTGTCTCCATGAACCTCCATCTGCCTGCATAGACCAAACTCTACGGACCCGTTTGGTTCCACAGGGAAACCTTGGATGTTCTCCATCTGCCGGACCCGGTTCTGGAGAGCAGTCTGGGAGGGCAGTCTGGGAGGGCAGCTGCCGCGGTCATTGATACCATTGAGGGCCCTGCCAACTAGACCTGCTAACACTGCTAACAAGATCCTCCATCTGCCTGCACGGACTGAACTCTATTGACCCACTTGGTTCCGCGGAGGAACATTGAATGTTCTCTGTCTGCCGGACCCGATTCTGGAGGGCAATCTGGGAGGGCAGCTGCTGCAGTTGGCAATGGCCTCATGCTGCTGACGAGGCCTGCTAACAAGACCTGCTAATGCTGCTAACAACACCGTGCCGCTAACCGAACCACACCGCTAACAGTACCATGGTGCCAACGGGACCATGTTGCTAAGAGAATCCTCATAAATAACTGAATCTCACTGTTAACAACGTCATGCTGCTAACTGGACCATGTTGCTAAGATAACCGCATCAGAACCACTCTGCCAATAGGACCATACTGCAGCAGATTGATTTCTTTTTCACTTTTGGTGCCTTGTTTCTGCCTTTTTGTTGCATGCCTTGAATAAATCCTAGTTTACGTAAGTTTTGGGGTTGGCTCCAAGAACTTATGAGAATCGTGCTGCTTTTGTTCGTGCTGCTGTTGTTCGGTGTATTGTTTTGCACTATTAGTTTGCTCTTTTAGCCTACAGTTGGGCGTTTGGTTAGCGTATATCTTAGTTTATATCTTAGATCCGTGTGTACTGTTTCTTGTTACAATTTATATTTTTGCTCTTGTTGGATGTAACTGGGACCGTGTGTACATAATTTTGTTCCACCTCGTGTACCACATGTGGTGCGAATGACAATAAAGAACCTTGACTTGACTTGATTATGGTTGTCTTTTCCAGCTTTCTTAGACATGTTAGCATTTACTCAGCCGCGTTAAACACTACTGCAGAAACTTAAGGGTTAAGATCAACACTCACATTCAAACTTTTTCTCTTTTTAGATTTTAAACCAACAAATGTATTAATACAGTATATTTTAACTTGTATTTCATTTTATTGTCGTTTGAGAAGTTTTGGGGAAAAGCTTGGATTTTGGAGGAAATTCTAATTTTAAAACACAATTTCTGACAAGCAAGCATGAAAACCACGTAGAGAGCATTTCTTTCATAGACATGTAACCCCTTGGGTTATATATATACAGTATAACTCTTTTTTCCTACACACCTTAAACATGTTCTTACATGCAATGCATTGTAGGCCTTTTTACTTTAAACAGTAATAATCGCCTTTTACTTAATCTGGCTAATGTTTTGCACTCACATATTGGAGGTTTTACACACTGTAAAAGTCCTTAACATTATAGTATGTACAAGTATTTTCAATTGGCTTAAAACACCCAGTAAATGTAGCGTTTTTGTTAGTAACTGTTATTTACCACTGCCAGTAAATGCATCGTTTCACTTGTTGCTATCCTGCTGGTCTGTCAAGGGCAAAATCAAGTTTAAGCAATTTGATTGGCTGTATGGTCTGGGGTGAGGGCGTTTAAGCAATCTGATTGGCTGTGATGCTCTGGGGGGAAAAAAGCGTTGTTGGAGGTGTGAAGGAGTTGGTCGGCAGCGGTTGATGAACAGGTTTGGATCAATACCGCTGGGACTTTTTGTTTTAGCTAACATTGAAGCTACAAAACTTTTCCCTGGACGTTTTTGTCTGTTTTCTGGAGCCACTGAACCGGACCACGCTCAGCGTATTGCTTGGATGTGGAGCTGCGGACCCAAACCACGCTCGTGAACAGGAAATTACAGTTGGACTGAAGTTGGAGCAGTTTCATTGCCGTTAGTTCCAAACTGGTAATCCATGGTGGGGGTGAGTAACCCATTCCTCGCTGTTGTTCTGGGAGCCGCCATCTCTGGAACTGCTATTCTGAGGATGATAGCTCACTGAGTCCCTTCAGGCCTGCAACGTTTTAGAGCTAACTGACTGCTTTGTTAAGTCAAGAGACTGAAAAGTGTGGTTAATTCACTCAGCCTTGCCTGCTGATTTTTTGAGACTGAAAAGTGTGGTTAATTCACTCAGCCTTGCCTGCTGATTTTTTGAGACTGAAAAGTGTGGTTAATTCACTCAGCCTTGCCTGCTGAAGTTTTGAGACTGAAAAGTGTGGTTAATTCATTCAACCTTGTTTGCTGATTTTTTGTTGTTGTTATATGTATTCTGTTTGAGGGGTTGTTTTGTACAGTTCTGAGACAGTTTGGTTGCACTAACTGTTCTAAATGTTTAACTGTGCTCTAATGTGCATTGCCCTACTGACCAGTACAGTTTATTAAACTGGTATGTTTTTTCAACTTTACTATTTTTCCTATTCCTTCCGTATTTAGTATAATGTTAAATTTGCATGTCATTTAGATTTTAGCTGGATTTATCTAGTTTTGATATTGGGCTCAGTTACACACTCTATTTACAGCATAGGCTGTCACCAAATAACACACTTATTTCATATTGTGAAGTATTTCATAGAGTGTAGGTCAGAGAAACTGGGCGCTGTTCATAGGGTAAACGTGAACAGTGGTTACATAAAATGGAGGCATCGCTGGGATCATAGACCAAGTAACTGTACTACAATCAAGGCTAGAAGGACTAAAATCATACCACAATGGCTCACTCATCCCTCCCACTGCCACTGTTAGAGCTTCAGACCTGGTGCAGTGAATCAACTGTAAATCCAGCTTATGCAGTTGTCGTGAGTGGCGTTCCCATGGACACCAATATTGCTGATGTTGAAGAGTTGATGGAGACAGTTAAAGCGTTTGGCCGAGTACGTGTCCGAGCCCAAAAGTCTGCCCCGCAACTGAATACTGACATACTGCTGTGTGAGTGTCGCAGCCCAGTCGACCTAAGAAAAACACCCCCAGAAATATTCCCCCACACTGGTGATTCACCGTGGAAGCTAACTTTACTTACTGAAACTGCTGAAGAGCCAGATGAGTTTGCTATAAAACTAAAAAGACTGCTTGAAAGTGAAGGAAAGACCTTAGCAGACATTGAACCCTTGTTTTCCCAAGAGTCAAATTTGAAACAGGAACACCCTTCATCTATTATCCGGGCTGTTGGAGAACTGTTGGAAAAAGTGAGACCCCCACAGGAGGACAATGCATTTCGCCGACTACGAGTTTTCTCTGGAGTTATTCCCACCCCCGCTGGTGAAGAGACACTCGAGAATTGGTTGGAACAGGCACAATTAATGCTCGATGAATGTGATTGTTCTGCCAAGGAGAAGCGGAAAAGGATTGTCGAGAGTGTAAAGGGGCCTGCACTTGAAATAATACAAGCCGTACGCTGCAATGATCCAGACACGCCCCCTCATACATTCTTGGAGGCAATTGAACATGTATTCGGCACAACAGAGTCAGGGGAAGACTTATATTTTGCTTTCAGATCTATGCAACAAAAACCAAATGAAAGACTTTCAGATTTTGTTAGAAGGCTGGAGAAAGCTCTCACCAAAGCTGTTAAAAAGGGTGGTGTTTCCCCTGCCCTAAGAGACCGAGCACGAGCCGAACAGCTGTTATGCGGTGCTGTTGAATCTGACATTATGCTGTTGCAGCTACGACTAAGAGAAAGACTTCACAATCCCCCATCCTTCATGGCACTGCTAAGTGAGGTACGTGCAGACGAGGATCAGAAAAAGTTAAGGAGGCATACTACCTGTGTGCGACAAGTCGATGCAACAGACATAAAGACGCCAAAGATCTCGGAACTGGATGCCCTCAAGGATCAGATAAAAGAGCTTCAGAACCAAGTACAGCAGCTAACAGTAAAAGGACAAGATTTCTCTCATCTGATTGGAGGAGTGCCACAAGCCATGGCTGCACAGTCTAATTCTGAGATGCATGTGTTAAAAGAACAAGTTCTAAGCCTCCAACACCAATTCAGCCAACAAGCTGCCCCACTCCTGGTTCCCACACCCCCAGGGAGAAATCAAAGGACTTTGGGGTGTAAAGCTAGAGAACCGACAAAATTTGCCAGAGAGGGTGAGGATGTATTTTGCTACCGTTGTGGTGAAGATGGCCACATCGCCACCAATTGCACCGGTCCTGGAAACTCTTCCAAGGTCATCCGAAAACTAATTCAGTCAATGAAAAAACTGCAACAAAGTCAAAAGGGAACCAGTCCACGGTCTTCAGAGCCAGAAAGAAAAGGTGGCCAAGTCACTGTGAGCCAAGTTGATCTTTCCCCTTCCAGCCAGATTCCTACAGGTCTCATTGGGGAACCAACCGTAGGCCAGATCATCATTGAAGGTCAGCTTTGTGATGCCTTAATGGACAGTGGTTCCACTGTCTCTATTATATTTGAGGGTTGGTACACCCAACACCTATCCTACTTACCATTACACCCCATTTCGAGTCTAGACCTCTGGGGCCTTGGCCAGACCAGTTATCCCTATAAAGGTTTCATCGCTGCTCAAATACAGTTCCCCGAGGATATTGTGACAGGTGGATCCCGGACAGTCTTGGCTTTAGTCTGCCCAGAGCCGAATGGTCCTGAACCACAGCCAGTCATCATTGGCACCAATGCCCGGACTTTCATTCATGAGCCACAGCCTGAAATGGCTTCAAAGAGCAACAAGAGGGCACAAACCAGGCGGATATGCGCACAGCCCATCCAAAAGTCAGCTGTGACTACAAACAGAGCTGTAGCTTCTGTGAAATGGAGTGGACCGGGGCCGCTTACTATACCCCCTGGTTCTGGACTTACAGCCATGTGTAAAGTGTCCTGCTCTGAATCATTGGATGACAGCATATTAGTGATTGAGACACCTGTAACCAGATCCCTTCCTGCAGGGGTACTAATGCCTTCATGTGTGCTTTTGTCTATGGACATGGATACAAAACAATTCCCACTGTTCCTGAAAAATGAGACGGCCAAACCAAAGTCCCTTCCTAAAGGCACGGTCATAGCTCATGTTCATAAAGCTGACATAGTCACACAGATACAGCCAAGCCAAGTACCCCACCAAAGACTTGATCCGGCAGTATTCAATTTTGGTGAATCCCCCATTCCTGAAAGCTGGAGAGTCAGACTATCACAAAAGCTGGCTGAGCGACCTGAAGTTTTCTCTTTGACCGAATGGGATGTTGGACTTGCAAAAGGGGTTGAACACCACATCCGACTAAATGATGCCAGACCATTTCGAGAACGGGTAAGACGCTTGGCTCCCGCAGACATTGATGACGTTCGACGACACTTACAGGAGCTTCTTGCAGCTGGCATAATTAAAGAATCTCGTTCGCCATATGCTTCACCAATTGTCATCGCAAGAAAGAAAACTGGCAAAATTCGAATGTGCATTGATTACCGTACACTTAATTCCAGAACCATACCAGACCAATACACACTTCCGAGAATAGACGATGCCTTGGCCTGCCTCACGGGGAGTCGCTGGTTCTCTGTGCTTGACCTTCGCAGTGGCTATTACCAAATTGAGATGGCAGAAGAAGATAAAGAAAAGACTGCGTTCATTTGCCCCTTGGGTTTCTACCAATTTGAACGTATGCCTCAAGGGATCACTGGTGCCCCAGCGACATTTCAGCGATTAATGGAGAAGGCAGTAGGCGACATGAATCTTCTCCAGTGTCTCGTCTACCTCGATGATC
>JBBPBX010067693.1:0-19337 GCA_038048925.1 Garcialebias charrua | reverse complement strand
TTACACGGAACTTCACCAGATTATCTGAAGGATATTCTTATTCCATACTCATCCACCCGTTCGCTGCGGTCACAGAACAGCAATCTCCTTCACATTCCGAGAACCAAATTAAGGACCATGGGAGACCGGGCTTTCAGTGTGGCTGCCCCCCGCCTGTGGAACTCTCTTCCTGACTGTCTAAGAGCCCCACAGTCTGTGGTTGACTTTAAGAGCGGCTTGAAGACCTTTCTTTTCGACCAAGCATACTCTACCTCCTCATGATTCTACTTTTGATCTTAGCTGATATTGTTATTGATTTTAATTGTTTTATTATTTGTTTTATTGTCATTTAATTCTGTTGCTCCTTGTAGCACTTTGAGATTTTCATTAATGAAAAGTGCGTTATAAATTGAATTCATTATTATTATTATTACCGTTATGTTGAACACATTGCCTCCGAACATCACCAGAGCAAACAAAAAGGGACTCGGAGCTAATCCTTGATGCACTCCCACCTCCACCTTGAAGCTATCTGTCACTCCTACATCACATTTCACCACTGTCCTGCTGTCCTCATACATGCCATGTCCCAGTCCAACATACTCCTCTGCCACTCTAGATTTCCTCATGCAATACCACACCTGCTCCCTTGGCACTGTCATATGCTTTTTCTAAATCCACAGATACAGTGGAGTTCTTTCTGACACTCTCTGTACTTCTCCATCTCTGCTCCGTGGTGCTCTTTCTTAGCACAAAACTGAAAAGAATTATGAGTGAATAAAATGTAAAAGGTATTTGAGCAACTGTTGGACAGAACAAGCATGAATTTTAAAATATCCATATATTAAATAATTTTGGGCAGGATTCCTATCCAAAATTCAGCAAAGTCAGCAAGAAGGCGTTACTGTTGCACCTTGGAGATCTGTATAGAACAGGGAGGGCAGGTCTAAGCTGAAGTTAATCTTGAAGCTGGAATAAGATGTTGTTGTGTGACCTGTTTACAGAGCAATCCCTGTAAAAGTTGCTATTCCTCTTGGTGACCTGTCAAGTATGTTTCAGTTTGATGGCAAAAGTTCACAAAACACAATGGACTCACCAACGCTCATCTGTTTCAGTTATGTATAGACAATAGTAATAGAAATAAAAACCTGTCCATGAGAGGTGAAGAAAGCCTTTAGAATTAATGCATTGGACCTTTTTGCACCAAACCTAAATTTTTTGGTCTTAAAATTATTTATTTTTTTTGTAACTTCAGTCACAACTCCTCAGTTTGAAGAATCAGAAGGTTTCTCGATGTCAAAGGTGTCCTGGAAAAGCATTGCAACTGTATACTTTGGGATTGAGGCTGTGCTTTCTGTTGAGTTATTGCACAGCTTAGCAATAAAATGTCAGGTTTGGCTCCCCATTAGAGAAATGAGGATCCCACCCAGATTAAAGAAGGAATGATTACTTCAAGTTCGAGTTTTCACACTCAGTGGGATCATAGATTATTTTTTGTTTAGACTGCAACATCCTCTTATCCTCATGTTTTTATTCTCCTTCAGCAGTGGGTCCGTTAACACTGAGGGTAGATGAAAGCATCAGGGTCAGAGCTGTGTGTTTGACTCTGGGGGGCAACCACTCAGAGCTGGTTGAGATAAACCAACACACCTTTTCTCGCACTCTGCCTCCTATACTTGACCCTTCATCTACATCTATCAAACCCATTCTCATTTCCTCCCTGAACCCCTCCTCCCTTCACACATGTCCATTCACCTCAAAGAAAAAAATGGACGCAGAAAGAAAATATGGGACTTAAATACGGTAGTTTCCCCTTTTCTTCCACTCACTTGTTATCCTAAAACACTAATATTAAAAAAGATAAACCCTATTACTAAAAAAACAGTTATGTTATAACTGATTAATTAAAGAGAGGATTAGAGTTTTTGAGAGGAAGACACCAGTGAGTCTGTGTTGTTGACATTTTATCTGACTGAAGGGTTCTGAACACTGGTGTTCCACAGGGTTGTGTGCTATCTCCACTTTTATTCTCTTTATACATAAATGAATTTCGACATGTGGGCAGCACGGTGGTGCAACTGGTAGAGCTGCTGCCTCTCAGCGAGCAGGTCCTTGATTCAAATCCCGGTCCAGGGGCCTTTCTGGGTGGAGTTTGCATGTTCTCCTTGTGCACGCATGGGTTTTCTCCGGGTACTCCGGTTTCCTCCCACAGACCAAAAACGTGTATGTTAGGCTGATTGGTAACTCTGAATTGTCCCTAGGTGTGAGTGAGAGAACGAATGGTTGTTTGTCTCGTTTGTCTCTATGTGTCCCTGTGATGGACTTGCGACCCATCCAGGGTGTACTCCGCCCCCCGCACAATGATTGCTGGACATGGGCACCGGCAACCCCCATGACCCAAAATGGAAGAAGTGGGTAAAAGATAATGGACGGATGGATGGATTGATGGACAAGCAAACATAACAACAAAGACTTCACCTTATCAAGTATGCTGATGATACAGCTCTAGTTGCTGGTCTGAAAGACACCAACTGCCCCTCCTACTCGCAGCTCATAGATCAGCTCGCAAATTTTCTGGACCTTAATGTCAGTAAAACCAAGGATCTTTGTCTGGGAGGTAGATTGGGAGTAACCATCACTAGACCTGCATGTATTCAGGCCTTTTGTAATAAAGGGGCAGAAAGTAGAGCAGGTAGAGCAGAATTTAAATACCTCGGAACAATGACAAGTTGACCTTTCAGCTCAACACTAACTGTATCTACAAAAAAACAGACAGTGTCTCCACCTTCTATGTAAGCTAAGGAGCTTTAATGCTAGCAGACACTTTGCAATTGGTATACAGGTTGAAAGTGTTTCCTTTAATATTGTCTCATGTTATGGGAACCTCCTAGCCAAAGACAGGAACAAGTTGTTCCAGGGGTCAAACAAGGTAGCAAAGTCATTGGTCATCAACAAATGCAACCTACAGATCTGTACAGTCAGATCTATTTTTTTTGTGGGGTGGGGGGGGGAGCAATACTTGTTTACAATGACCCAACTCATCAACTGCAACCATTAGTCAGGTTGGTACCATCTCGCAGAAGAATACTGGTTCTCTGGTAAAGAGAAATGGGTACAAGAAGTCATTTGTTCCCTCTGCTGTGAGTGTCCTTAACAGGGTTTTATTTAAATGTAGACTCACATGACAAACGATTGTCTGCTGGGATGTTTTTATGTTTTTAATATACATGTATTGTGTATTTTAGAATGTTTTTTTATAAGATTAGCAAAGCTTTTTTAAAAAGTTTTATGGCCTTTTTAACTTGTGTTGTTTTGTATGTATGAGCCAGACGTCAAAGATAAGTCTCCATTTCATGGACTGTTATGGACAATAATGTTATTTTGATTGGTTGATTGACTGAGCACATTTTCAACAATGAACCTGTTTATAATTAAAAAGGTATACTTTTATGAAATTCATTTTTAAACATGAATTATTTCTACAGTCTAAACCAGACCTGGGCATTGTAAGGCCCCAGGGCCACATGCGGCCCTTTGGTTGACTCTGACCGGCCCCCGTAAGGGGAGTTACAACAAAAACATAGTTTCTAATTTTACCTCATTTGTGGACTGCATTGCTTTAATTTTGATGTCTTTTTAAAATTCACGTACAAAATGATGCAATATGTAAATCAAGACATGCGCAATGTGCATGATTGAATTGTTGTCAAGTCACAAGACAACGTTAGCCCTCAAAAATGTCCACTCATGCTTTTTATTTTGTTGATTAATCATAACTAATACTTTTACCAGTTTGTCTAAACAATGATATTTACTGCTTTTAATAAAGAAATACTATTAATATGCAGTATTGAATTATGTCATTTCGCCTGGCCCCCCACAATATTTTCTATTTCTCATGTGGCCCCATGGAAAAAATAATTGCCCACCACTCTAAACTGTACGTTAGCAGGGTTAAAGGGAATATTGGTCAATTTTATTGTCTTTCTAGTGTTTTCGTTTCAGGGTTTAACACCCCTCCAGCCCTTGTCTGACCGGTAATTGGACCCTCCTAGACTTCTGAGTATTACCCAAACAATACTAGGGTCAGACCCTCTTAGGCTGGGTTCGAGAAAGATTCGACCAGGCACTAACAACCTTAATTTGCAGGACGCACCCCTATTTCCCCTCACAGCTCTTAGAGTCAAGCAGCAGTGATGCCAAAGTTTACCATAAGGTATCCTTCATTATGGCTGTTCTTCCTCTATTTAACGTTTTGCAATTGGTACAAGACCTGGTAATTTTCCGAGGCCAGGACAAGTTGGCCATTTGGGGATGCAGTTCAAAAATCGAACTAAGTAACCATTCAAAACCAAAATCTCAGAACCAAGCACACTTCCTGGATAAGTTCAATGAAGAGTGTGTATCATTCAGATGCCATCAGGAAAATGAGTCCAACACTCTAAGATTTTCACGCTTTGTGTTTTTATTCATAAAATTTGCACAAGGTTACATTCGTGGCTTTCAAAAATCCAGCAGCAGTGCAAGCAAATGCGTTTCAAAAAATCAGAGTCAGAGTCAGAGTCAGAGAGAATTTATTGTCATTTGCACCGCATGTAGTACATGTGTTGAAAACGAGATTATGTACACAGGGTCCCAGTTACATCCAACAACAAATGCAAGAGAAATACAATAATAACATCTAGGATTAACTAAGAGAGACATCACATCAGCTAGTAATACACTAAGCCCTAATGTAGTAGAAAAACATCATTATAAACAGCAGCACGAACATGAGCAGATGGTCACAGATGAACGCAGCAACAAGAAACAGATGGTCACAGATGAACGCAGCAACAAGAAACAGATCAGTACAGTATCAGTATGATGTGACATTTTGCAGTGTTTATTCTTATTATTTATTTATTCATGAGTCTGACAGCCTCAGGGTAGAAGCTGTTTCTCAGTCTAGTGGTTCTACATTTGATGCTCCTCAACAAAAAATGCAGTTATGAATGAAACAAAAAAAATAAATGGGTGAAACTCCAAATTCCTCTAGGTGTGGATAAACCAATCTGTAAATGGCCTACGCCCTGACTGTGCTGTCTCTAAGAAAAACCACAAAATGCAACCTGTAATTTTTAAATTGGGTATAATGGTTCAAAAAGGCTGGTTCCTACCACATATCCCATGATTGGATTGGGTTTCCAGGAAAAAGGAGAATAATTCCTACAGCCTTTGTTGAAAACGGCCATCAAATGTAATTAATTCCAATCAGACTTGTTCAGAGTTGTCTGGGGTCAGTTGTCTTGAAGGGTGATCATGCTGCTGAGCGGTTCTTCATTGCTTTGTTTCCATCTTTTGTTGTTTTTTCAGCTCATCTGCATTCAAAATCTTCTCCCTTCAATCTTCAGATCTGATCCAAGTTTGCAGGGCTTGACAACCGTGTTCCATCTCTGCCCGAAATGACTGACCGACTTTCGTCTGCTATCTTTGTCTTTTTACACTCATCTCTTGTCTCTGATTGGCTTGTTTCTGATCTACCATCCATTTTGAAGACCTGTCAACCATTTTGAAGACTTTTCAACAGTTCAAGTTTGTCTATTTTTTTCAACTTGCTCAGCTATCCAAACTGCATACTTCAACTTGTGTTGTAAGCTCATGACAGGTGCTTTGCATAACATCCTCATATCCGGACATCGCCTTAACCACACGGCTGTTTCCTGTGACTTGCATCAAGTGACAGTTTCTCAACTTTGAGATTTGCTCTACTAATCCTAAACGTGAAAAAAACTTACTAATAGATGTATAAAAACCTTTCTTCTAAAATCACTTGACTTAACAATTAAAAGTGAAACCCAGCTCTAACTGTTACAATCAATTAATGAATACTTCTTTGATCACAAAATAAATTAGAAAGGAACTTTTGCTTACAAAATTATCATAATAATATTAGATTGTTTCAGCACATTGACATACAGACATAAAATCTTTATTCTATACACACCCACTTTTCAACACACTTATTGATCATTCATTCAGTAAGACTGCTTGATATTAAAGGGGACCACAGATGCAAAATTCACTTTTTAATGTTTTTTTTACTCAACTTTGGGTATTTACTTCATAAAAAAACAGTCCTTGTGCCAAAAAAATGCACCCAGTGGTTTATTTACTCTAAGTAGATTTATTTATTTTTGATAAATACACCAGGATTCACACTTCCTGCAGTTATTGACGTCACAGGCCGTAGCCAATCACCTCAAACCTGAGTCCAGCCCCTCACCTAGCAACCCCTGGTTAGGCTCAACCCACTTCTGTATTAAACACATGACTGTTGTTTTTCATGATTTCATCTCATCTTTTGTTTATATGTTCTTAATTTCATGTGTACAGCACTTTGTTGCAGCTGTGTTTTTTTTAAATGGCTTTATAAATAAAGTATAATTGTTATTTTTATATTTTAGTTCAATTTTTAGTGTATTTGCGATCGCTCCCAACGCGCAGCCGTCAAAAATTAAACGAGCGGACCCCCGGCGTAGGGACCAGCGGCAACGGGACCCTCTTCTGGCGGATGGAGCGGAGCTTCAATTGTACAGCCTCGCTGCTGCCCTCGCAGCAGCCTCGCAGCAGCGAGGACCTTCTCCTTACTGATTAATTTACGGGAGACACTTGGTGAACTTTGTTGTCTTGACTGGAACAGCGATAACTCCCAAAATCTCCGCGTGCAACGAGCGAAGCTGGCGAACACCGGAAGAGGAACAAGCTAACATTAGCTTCGGATTCGGGTGGTCTCATGCTAAAAGGAGCAGCTAATTGCGGCGCGCTCAGACGGGTTTCGGTAAGTTATCTTAAGCTAGCACTAACAGTAAGTCAAATGAGTAATAAAAAAAGAGCTAATTTTAAAACAACAACACATTACAGATACTGGCTGTTACAGAGGGCGTTAACAGATCGTTGAAGGGCGTGGACTTCAAGAAACCGGTCGTTCAAAACGAAAGTTAAAAATGGCAGAATTAAAAAGGGTATAATTAATTATCTAAGAATTATTTTGTGTATTAAAATGAATTAATATTGTCAAGATAGCACACAGACATAACATAAAAATTTTAAATACCTATATGTGGTCTCCTTTAAATGTCCATCTCCACCAGACATGTGCAGTCTAACCTCAATACCTCTTTTCATCCACCTAACTTGACACTATTAAAAAAAAAGAAACATCAGCAAAATAGAAATATTGATACGGCAGTCATATTGATTCAGGCAGTCCACTCCAGAGGGTCCAGAGTCCAAACCTATTTAGTTTCAGGCTGTATATTAGAGAGGTATGTCTGACATGGTCTGAACATGTTCAGAGGATGGATATTGAATATGTTGGACAAGGAATGTTAAATATGGACTTGAGATGTTGCAGGGAAAGAAGACAACCACATGAATGTGATGAAGGAGGATGCACAGAGGGTTGGTGGAACATGGGAGGATGTTGGGATGGAAGCAAATAATTTACTTTGATGACTGAAGACAGAAGGTGAAAGAAGAAGGATTACAGCTGCTGTCTTTAGTGAACCCATATTTGATGTGGTAGTAGCTGAGAGTCATTCACCACCCATCGTTTGAGCATGACATGAAATGTTGCATTATGTTGGACCAGAATGTACAAGTTACTTTTCTGCATAAAACATTTGTCGTTAAAACACTCTGGCCTGAAAGGCGATGGGCGATATGCATTCCTTCAAGGAATGCAACATCTTTGATTTATGCAAAAGTTTGTCTTCATCATGTCAAATCTGCTGTTTCCACTTTCTTCACAGTCTTTTAATGTCACAGACAACAGGCAGGGGGGCACAAAAATTTGCCACACCACTGGCCCCCCTTTGTCAGAAAGTTTTATCCTCGAGCCTCAAGCTTTTCCTCATGATATTTAGCATTAGTACAACCTCAGAAATATAAAATAACCATTGTTTTTGAGCAATTAGGAATTAAAAATATGATTTTTGTAATTTTAAAAAACTGCATTAGGATGCAAGTCAGGAGGTTATTTTCATATACAGGGTATATGTTTTGTTTAAGTTGAAGAGAGGACAAGCTTCATTTTTCTTTAAATGCTTTGTATTTAAAAGAAGTAGTGGCTTTAAACTTGAGAAAGCTTCATTTTTAGCAGACATTTTGTTTAATATACCCGTTCATAAAATAAAATGTACATTGGGTTATTTTGGGAAAAGGACAAAAAGCCTAGATTAAGGACAATTTATGGCATTTTATGTGTATGCAAACATAAATAACAGATAAAAACTGGACTGTTGTGGAACTCCAGATGTTCTGGTCGACACATCACAAATTCTGTTCTAGTTTTGGTTTTGGTGAGGCAACGCAAGACCTTCAGTGACCCCCCACATGGCCACCCCATTACCACTGGCCATAGAAAAATCCTAAAACTCTTCTAGAATAAATAGATGAACAGTATTTAAAATACTTGAGTCATCCTACCATTTGTACCATTTTTTTCAGTAAGTTGGACTAAAAGTTAACTATTCATCTGGTTTAGCCTAAAAGAAATTAAAGTCTTCACATTTCCTCTCGTCTCACCTCAGCTGTTGTTCATTCGTGATCGACTTGAACTCCTCGACATTCCAGTGGGGAGTTTTATAAGCATATTTGCATGTGTTGTGTTTGTCGAAGGGTCCTGGGTGTTGTTGACTCTTAGTCAATGGTTACCTCGATGGGTTGCATTGCGACAGCGACAGGAAACTGTGGTGGTGTGATTCCAAATCATTGAGCTTATCAGACAGAAAGCCATCATGTCATTAGCAAGAGCTCGAACGTTTGCTGAGCAAAGAGGTTATGCCAGCAAGTTACTGATCGATTCAATGACCTGAAAGCCAAGAAAAAAAGAGCTTCAATCATTGATGACCCATAAAAATAGGACTCTGTTTGGATATTTATTATGGCCCACCGCTGAAGACGTAGCTATGATAGCAAAACATCTCAATAACCAATGGACAGATTTAATTAAAGTCACAGAAAACAATCATATTCATCCCAAGATGAGACGGCTACCACAGCCAACATTAACCAACCAATAGCTTAACCAGTATTACAGATATTGAGCCAACATGTGGTGTGGTAGTAGCTGACAGTCATTGGCAACACATGCTCAGAGCTCTACATGATGCAACATCTTTGCCTAAAACTTTGGGATTAACTTTAACAGTCAACCCTGCATGTCAGATTAAAATGTTAATAAAAGTAAACGTCAAATGTAATAATAATAATACTTTATTTGTACAGTATAGCACTTTTTAAACAAATGTTACAAAGTGCTTCACATTCATAGATTAAAATAACATCATAAATGACACCTGAAACACAAAAGTATACCAAATTAATTAAAATATATACCAATATAAGAAAAAATGAAAATAAAAATACAAAGAAAGCCTGATATTAAAAACCTTATTATACAAGTAAGTTTTAACTTATGATTTAAAAGACGACAATGAAGAGGTCTGTGTAATATTTAGAGGAAGAGCATTCCACAAATTAGGAGACCTGACCATGAAAGCTCTACCTCCTTCTGTCACCAGTCGAGCTCTGGGCGTGAAAAGTAATAACAGATTCAAGGATCTGAGATTGCAAGAAGGGATATAAGGGGTAAGCAGTTCAGATATGATGGTGAAAGACCATTCAGGGATTTAAAAACAATCAATAACATTTTGAAGTCAATTCTAAAAACCACAGGGAGCCAATGCAGTGAGGACAGAAGTGATGTGCTGAACTGCTGATATTTATAGGATATTGTGTGAACTCTAGCTGCAGTGTTTTTGTACTAGTTGAAGACGATTAGGAAAACTTTGGGTCTGACCACAAAATAAAAAATTACAATAATCAAGATGACAGGAGACAAAGGCATGAATAAGAGTTTTTGTGTTAAAGAGATAAATGCTCTGAATTTGGCAATATTCTTGATATGGGGAAAAAAACTGTTTTAGGGATGTTCTTAATTTTTTTTAGAAAAACTAAGATCAGAATCAAATGTCACCCCCAAATTTATGGCTTCATGAGTGCAGTTAAAGCCAAGAAGAGAAAGGGACTGAACTACTAAATGCCTTTTGGCCTTGGGTCCAAACACCATCACCTCAGTTTTATCGTTGTTGAGTGAAAGAAAATGATCAGACATCCAGATTTTGATGTCTGTAAGACAGAGGGTAAGTTTATTGAGAGTAGAGAGGTCTGATGGGTTAATAGCCAAATAAATCTGAGAATTGTCTGCATAAAAATGAAAAGAGACATTGAATTTATGAATAACCAAGTGGTAGCATACAAATAGAAAATAATTGTGGCCCAAGAATAGACCCTTGGGTGCAACTACATATTTTTGAGGTGGATGCGAAAACATCAACGGAGCACCCCCCCCCCGCTCCTTTTACCTGCCGCCTCATACAGCTTTCCTCCCTTAGTCATGCACTTAGAAAATACAGTAGCAATATTACAGATTTTTTTATGTTACATATTATATCAGGTGATCATTTCAATGATAAACAAATAAGAAGGTTAATAAAGTACAACTATATAACAGTAGTGGTACTCAGTGCTCAACATTTTATGCAGCGAAAATATGAAATCTTAACAGCTTGGAGTCCATGTCAGAGTTTTAACATTTATGACATTTAAACTGTTACTTTCCGTGAAAGAAGACAATGAAAGATGGTCATCAGATATTCAAACCATCATGGTATACAGTACAGTATAGGTTTTTGTTGCCTCCCTAATGTAATTATTCCTACCTGATGTCATCACTTGTCTCCTCTATCACTGAACTTGTGTCTGTCTCCTTCACCCTTTGTCTGTGGCATTCTGCACTGTCATATGGTCAAAAAAGCATTATATATTAGTTGTAAAAATTACCGATCTTAAAACAGTTTAAAAAAAATGTTTACATGTTATTGCTTGGGATTAAGTAGCTTGCACTGCACTAAAACCATAGATATACGGAAGGATCTGTGTTTGGATATTCCCGGAAATGGCCCGCAATGATCCTTAAAAAATCCCAAAATCTGGATACTTATCTTCGGCAGATCCAAAATAAATGTGGCTGTTATTCGTCAAGGGTCTGCCAAAGATAAGTATCCGGATTTTGGGATCTTTTAAGGATCATTGCGGTCCATTTCCGGGAATATCCAGAAATATAAGTATAAGTATATGTGAAGGATACGGAGATATACGACATCAGATCCTTCCGTATATCTATGGTTTTAGTGCAGTGGCCCTCGCCTTCCTGCACAGCTCCGCTCAATTCTCATTTCCCTTCACTGCACAGTCTGGGACTTCCCCCATCCACAAGGATTTCTCCGGTAGATTTTTGTTCGGACCAATCAGAGAACAGAAGGCGGAGTTTTGAACGACGTCGACTGACGTCGTCATTCAAAATGGCTGCCGCCACGAAGGAATTTTCAATAAAACAAGGTAAAAAACTATTATTTCTCTGCTGAGAAAAATATATTTCTTAGCTGACGTTATATCAGAAGTGTTCCTGAGCAATCAGAGAGCAGAAGGCGGAGTTTTGAACGATGTCGACTGACGTCGTCATTCAAAATGGCTGCCGCCACGAAGGAATTTTCAATAAAACAAGGTAAAAAACTATTATTTCTCTGCTGATAAAAAATATATTTCTTAGCTGACGTTATATCAGAAGTGTTCCTGAGCTTAACAGTTCCTAAATCAATTCACGAAATGGTCAAATCTGCTGGATTTAAATAGTTTCGGTTTGACATTTTCCAAACAGCCTCGGGTGCGCTACGAAAATAAATGATAAAAAATCGAATTTTATCTCAAATGTTTCATCCAGGCCAACAGTCAGTAAATTAGAGCCATATAATTACACACTGGTAGCATAAAAAATATCCACCGAGTGGTTTCTGAGCTATTTATCTGAATAGCCTGGACCTCGCCAGGCTAAACTAACAAAACTCCGCCTTCTGTTCTCTGATTGGTCCATTCAAAAATCTCCAGGAGAAATCGTTTCTCTATGGAGAAAGTCCAGACCCTAGTCTGAAGCGAAGTGAAGGACAGGGTGTGGTTTTAACCAGGCTAGGGATTAAGTAGCTGTTCCCTCACTTCCACCTGCATTAGACCAACCTGTTGCCTTCCCCAGTCTGTCCTGATTCCTCTGTAATCTTCTCTTCCTTCTCTCCATCCTCACAGCTGAATGACATTAATTTTGTGTTAAGTAGGTTTAAAAATACAGCAGTCAAACCACAATAGAAATGAAACTTTAATTTAAATGATGTCCTTGTTGGATACAGTTACTGACTGGACATTTCATCTGATCTGACTTACCAGATACATCACAACACACACCACTGTAGTGATATTAAATAAGACATTTAAACTCAAGTGTCCCTCTGCCAAAAAGGTTGGTAACATGGGTCACCAACCTTTTTGAGTCTAAGGGCTATAGTGACACTGAGGACTAATTTGTCTGATACACACATAAACTTGTACAACTCATCTTTAATTAAAGAATCAATAATAATAAATGTACATATGAGTGAATAAATTGTAGCACTGCATTGGAACATAGCTGGGAACTGCCACCACAACAGTTTAGCTTTCCTGTGTTAATATTTCCTGAGTTTTATTTAGGTCATTCTTACACTTAGTGTGTGGATGTGTGTGTGACATGTATCAAATATTCATAAAAATATTAAACAAATCACGTCTATATGGGAGGCAACATTTATTTAACAGCCAAATATGGGACGATTACTATTTGGCTAGCTTTAGCTAACTTGAATATTTACAACCCTCCTGTCCTGCTCATACACTGATGTTACTTACCTGCTCTCTTTCAACCACATTGAAAGGCTTTTTTTCATCCTGCCAACAACTTCCTTCTCCCTTTTCCTTTTTCTGTTTTGCGCCATGGATAGTTTTTTTTCTTCTGCCGCTCCAAAGTCAAGTGCACGAGTGGTGGTCCAAGATAAAATAAAATAAAATAAATTAAAAAAACCACGTGCCTGGTACGTGGTGACCCACGTCCGGGCGAGGGAACATTGTTTCTATTAATTGTACTCATCATCCTGAGTTTAAAATAAATTCCCACCCTCATCTATGGTCATGAGCTTTGGGTTGTGACCGAAAGAACGAGATCTCGGATACAAGCGGCTGAAATGAGTTTTCTCTGCAGGGTGTCTGGACTCTCCCTTGAGGCTCCTGTAGACCTCAGCGTCCTGGCTTTACGCCACTCTACGCACGCATTCTGTGCGCACGCGTTCGCTGGCACAGCTCTGCTTTCTTTCTCACGTTAAATGCTCGCGTTTTCGCTCCAAATCCTTGTAATGTGAGCAGCTGCGCACAGAGGGGACAAACTGAGGTCGCTGATTGGTCACTTGCTGACACGCCTACTGAAATGATTGACAGTTCGAGCAGGACAACCAGCTGGCTTCAGTTGGGATAGCTTGGCTGCAGCCGTTGCGGTCTTTCTAACTTTATATGTTAAAGACCGTGTAAAGTGAATTTCAACATTTTCTTAAATAAACATTATAAATGTGATAATTGTAATCTTGTAAATGAGTAAAAAGTCTCAAAATTGTAGCTCAATTAATTTTGGAGTTATAGAGCAAACTGTGTATAAACATATTTCTGGTTCAGGATTTTTTAGGCGTGTTTTAAACGTGACCGCGTTTCGTCACGCGGTCCTCATTAGTAGAGCCCCCACCCCCTGCAGCTCCGGCCGTATAAATTCGCCTCGGTGGAGCCGTTCACTCGCGAATCGCAGACAGCATCAGATAGCAATAGCATAGATATTTTGTTCATTGTTAGCTAGCTAATCAATTATGCCTCGTTCGTGCATCTTCCCTGGATGTCGCAATGGTCAGGGCACCCGTACAAATCATAACATGTTTTTATACTGCGTCGTTTTATGCTGAGTATCTGTAATGCCTGGTTGGGACAATGGTTAGAGCGCTTGCCTTCCGTCCCAAAGCCCACGGGTTCAAATCCCGCATGGTGCAACTCTTTTTTTTTTTTTTTTTTTAATTCATTCCAGATTAAAAACACACAAGAAAACTATTTACAAAAACAGCGTAACTCTTGGAAAAAGTAGCTGCTGTTACAGACAGAACTCGGATAAAAACAGAGCAGGTTTACTGGCTCTGCTGTCTGCCTCAGTGCCTCTCCACTGTGGGACACGAGCAGGACCAGCGCAGCTGCCTGAAACCACGCCCACGCACTGACACGCCCCTAGCGTTCCAGACCAAGAGAAAATAAGGTTTTTTCATGATTTTTGAGACTTAATTTTATAAGGTAAACAATGTTTTTAATCAGTCAGATTTAAATGGGTGATTAATAACACATATTTATGCCATGTGACAAACTAAAAACACACATTTAATTTCACTTTACACGGTCTTTAATAAAAACTAATAAAAAGTGGGAAAAAAACAGGGAGCGCTTTTCCTGCAGCCCACCAGGAAATATTTAAAACCTCCTGCAGCCAGGTAGGACCTGAATTCATTCATTTCAGTCATGGAGTGAACAGAGGATTAAGCTTTTACTTGACTTTTGGCAAAAAAACAAAACAAAAGTCCTGATCAGCGATGAAGAAGGGGAATTTAATTCATTTGTGTAGCATACAAAACAGTCCGGCGCCGGGGAAGTTTATGGTCAGACACCGCGCAAGCGTGCGCGGTCGTAAAAAAAAGAGCTTTGCGCGTTCGTGCCCTGAGGGGCTACGCGGGGCTACACTTTTGCCTCTGCGTACGTACGTCGTACAGAGGCGTATAGCCAGTACGTGCAGCTCTACAGGGGCTTTAGAGATAGGGTGAGAAGCTTAGTCATCCGGGAGGGACTCAGAGTAGAGCCACTGCTTCTCCACATTGAGAGGAGCCAGTTGAGGTGGCTCGGGCATCTGGTTAGGATGCCTCCTGGACGTCTCCCTGGTGAGGTGTTCCGGGCATGTCCCACCGGGAGGAGACCCAGAGGAAGACCCAGGACACGCTGGAGGGACTATGTTTCTCGAATGGCCTGGGAACACCTTGGGATTCCCCCAGAGGAGCTGCTCCAAGTGGCTGGGGAGAGGGAAGTCTGGGCCTCCCTTCTTAGGCTGCTACCCCCGTGACCCGACCCCAGATAAGCGGAAGAAAATGGATGGATGGATGGACGTGCCTGTGTGCGTTCTCTTAGGGACGCGTGTTCACAGCCACCTGTGTTTGAAGGGTGAGCGATAGGAGGAGGAAGGTGAGGGAGGGGGGGGCGCCTAATCAGTGCTGTTCCCCTGTTATTGATCATTTCATGCAGTTAAAGAAAATGCCTGCTAGAATTTTGTTTTTCTAGAGACGGTTTTGGCGCCCCCTTTAGTGCAGCGCCCCTATGCCTTGCATCACCTGCATAGTGGCTATTTGCGCCACTGGGGGGACACCACAGGTGAGAGAAGCTGAACTGGAGAAATTATTGCCAGAAATTACAGAAAAAGTTTTGTCATGAAAATAAGATTTGAACCACCTCAGAGCAATGTCTCTAATAGCTAAACAATCATTTGGCTCAATAGAATATCATGATCAACTGTAGCAAACAAAACTGATATATGGAGTCAACCCAATTCAAGATGGCCGCCACCTCTAATCAACTGTAGCCAACACCATAAAAAGGCTATTATTCAATCAAATTTACAGATAATGAGGTGAAGTTTACATGGTAGTAGCTGAGAGTAATCCACAGCACATACATTGAGCATCAGTACATCTCGCAAGACCTGGCTGTGGTGGCCATCTTGGAAAATAATTTATTTCTTTTCACTACCCCCAATCTAGAGTCTGTATGTTCATGTTTAGACAGTGTGGATGTTCAGTAAAGAACATTTATTTTTGTCTAACATCAAACTACATGTCTAAACCTGAAAACCTGTGTGACAGGACAGCAGAAAAGTTCAAATAAATTAATACATTTAAAAAAAGTTTTTGTTTGAGTCAAACTTCTTGTCCCACCTGACTGAACATGCAGTTCTGCAGTTTAATTTGAGACGTGATGGACATGATCCCTGCATCCATGCTATACGTTATGTTGGTTAAAGACCGTGTAAAGTGAAATTAAATTTGTGTTTTTATTTTGTCACACGGCATAAATATGTGTTATTAATCACCCATATAAATCTGACTGATTAAAAACATTGATTTCCTTATAAAATTAAGTCTCAAAAATCATGAAAAAACTTGATTTTGCCTTGCTCTAGAACGCTGGGGGCGTGTCGCACGTGGGCGTGATTTCAGCGCTGTACTGCGCCATGTCCAGCCCCCTTCAGAGCTGAGCTGTGTGGGGAGGCATACGGGGGAAGCAGAGATCCACCTGCTCTGTTTTTATCTGAGTTCTGGCTTCCAGCAGCTCCTTTTTCCAAGAGTTACGCTGTTTTTAGTGCACTAACAACTCTGGTTATGTTTTTAAAGTTGAGGACACATAACTCCGCTGTTATAATCAGCGCTATTTTAGAAGATGAGCGGACTCGCGGTCCGAACCGGTCACATCGCATGCGGGGTCTGATCGCCTCTCACACACACACACACACGCGCGCGCGCGACCCGGTCACATGCATGCGGGGTCTGATCGCCTCTCACTACACACACACACGCGCGCGCGCGACCCGGTCACATGCATGCGGGGTCTGATCGCCACACACACACGCGCGCGCGCGCGGAGGTGCAGGTGGCATGTGGTCGCTCCAGCAGCACGCCAGTACTGGAGGGAGACGGTCGGTAGCGAGTGAACGGCTCCACCGAAGAACGCATTTATAACGGCTGGAGCTGCAGGGGGTGGGGCTTGTGACCGCGTGACGAAACGCGGTCACATTTAAACCACGCCTAAAAAATCCTGAAAGAGAAATGTGTTTATACACAGTTTGATCTATAACTCCAAAATTAATTGAGCTACAATTTTGAGACTTTTTACTCATTTACAAGATTACAATTACGACATTTATAATGTTTATTGAAGAAAATGTTGAAATTCACTTTACACGGTCTTTAACAAATCTTCACGTTGTCTCAATGTTAGTCTCACAGCTTTTACAGGAACCGAGTGTTTCACACCTAAAAATGTGTTCGGATTTCCACGTGTCGGTGCGCAGACTTTACAATCAATTAATTTGTACTGTAGCTTAAACATAAACAAATACCTGTATATCATACCTGCTGTATAGCTCTGTGACTAGCCTCAGCTTGGGGGGAAAAAAAGGTTACATTTGACTAGCCAGGTATGGGATCCTAAGATGGCGGCTGAACAGAGAGGACGCTTTTAGTCGGGCTCTGCCAGTACTACCTCCAAAAGGAGTATTTGGAGAGCTTGTACTCGCAGTTTTTTTGCGCTGGATGTGCAGAGAGGAGCGCTGAAAAAGCTGCGGAAATTGGACTGGAACATGCGATCCAGAATTATGAATCTACAAGCCAACATGTCCGTGAGTTTTTGCCGAGAGTTAGCCTAGCGTAGCTACAAACCGGGCTAATCAAAGCTAACCGAGCTGGATCACCGTAACCGGGTGCCGTAGCTGCGGAGCTGAGGGCTTCGTTAACAAATAAACCGGAAAAAGACGCTGGTTGTTACGAAGAAACGCGGGTCGGCACGCTGGAGGTGCTTTTCTGCAGCGAAAGAAAACAACAAAGCTGGGAGTGGAGACTACGGGCTACAAGCTAACGCTAGCCATGTGTTGCTGATAAAAGCTAACGCGAGTGGGCCGGGAGCCGTGAACGCGACCTGGGGCTTCGAGCTGGATCAGGCGCCGCGAGTGGGCCGGGAGCCGTGGACGCCACCTGGGGCTTCGAGCTGGGCCGAGCGCCGTGGGCGAGCCAGGGGACCACCGCATGGGACCGGGCTGGTGTCGGAGCTGCGCCTGAAGCTATTGGAGTTGTGTGCTGTGCTGACTGGGGCTGCATCGGATCTAGTGAGCAAAGCCTCTTCGGATGATGGAGCTGATTGCTGCAGGCTGCTGAAACCGTGAGTTCTGTTCTAATAACACCGGAGCTGCTGCGACTGTAGGAGGCCCAACACTGTGTGCAAACCGGAGGACCGCCGTCTAAGCCAGGCTAGTGAGCCAACCTATTCGGAAAACAGATCTGATTGCTGCAGACTACTGAGACCGTGAGTTCTGAACTAACTGCTGATCAGGGCACTGGGCCACAGCCACCATTGTTAGGCCTGTGAGCCTCGTGGAAGGGCCACGTGGTTCAGTAAACAAACCATCAACCAGAGACCTGCTACCACTAGACTACAAACTCTGTAAGTAATGACGAAAATGACGAAAAAAGGTGGACAAAAGACACCAGAGTCGGAGGGAAACAACTCAACAGAAATGCAAGACTTTAAAAAATCACTAAACTCTATAAGTGAAAAACTATCAAAATTATCAGCAAAAATTGATTCACAGGCCGGTCTGGTTGATGAAATAAGACAACTGAAAGATCTGTTAATTAGCAAAGACAATAAAATAGCTGAACTGGAAAATAAAATAGATGACATGGAAAAATACACAAAAAAAAACAACGTGGTGATCACAGGACTTGATGTTAGTAAGTGTCGGACATATAAACAAGCTCTCACTAACACTGGCCCAACTGAGGATGCACCACAGGAAGAACTAGAGACTCTGGAGGAGACTGTAGTAAATTTTTTATGGGACAATTACTATGACATAAAATATGAGGACATTTCGTTCTGTTACACCCTGCCCAGTAAACCACCAAATACCAAACCGTCGGTAGTCGTCGAGTTCGTTAGCAGGAAGTTTAGAAACTATGTAATTAGTCAATCAAAGCTACTAAAGGAAACAAAAGTGTACATAAATGAACACCTAACAAAAAAAATGGAAAAATTGCAAAAGAAGCAAGGTGGCTAAAAAACCAACACAAAATAGCATCAACATGGACAAGAAATGGAAACATCTTTATCAAAACACATGAAGGAGCTAACCCTAAAATGATAAAAGAACTGAAGGATCTAGATGAGTTCAAGGGAGGACAAATTACAAATCAATGAAACAACTGAAATGAACAAATACATTAAAACATGACAACATACGAAGACTCAGAACCTAAAATATATAATGTTAATGATGTTATTGATGCTAACTTTTTTCCAGTAATAAAAGATAGCGAATACTACAATGAAGAGCAATTTAATGACATCAATATAACAAATGGAGTTCTCTCTATTATTCACTTTAACAGCAGAAGTATAAATGCAAATATATCCAAAATAACAGATTACTTAAAACAGTTAAAGGTTCAGTCTGCAGTTTCTTTAGAACATCAGCACTTAGAAAAAATTTCAACAAGCAAAGCATTCTGATCCCTCCCCCTCAGAGCCATATATGGCTCTGCCCCCTTGTGGTCTGT
>JBBPBX010067692.1:0-19338 GCA_038048925.1 Garcialebias charrua | reverse complement strand
ACACGACGACAAGTTCGTTGAACGTAAAAGGGTAATATCTGCAACGAACGATAACACCCAAGACGAAGAAGCCAACACTAAAGAAGAAGCTGAGCCAGCAATCTCTAATAGAGTAACCCGATCAACTTCAGGTACATTAACGTCCTCTATAGTACCTGTCTGGGTTTCATCAAAATTTCACCCAAACAAAGAAGTTTTAGTATATGCCCTCCTCGACTCACAAAGTGATACATCCTTCATCTTGGATGAAGTAGCTCAAGATCTTGACACGGATAAAGGTAAAGTCAATCTGCGACTGTCAACTATGTCCGCCAAGTCAACAGTAATACCATGTGATAAGCTGGTAAACCTTCAAGTCAGAGGATATAAGCATGAAAAGAGAATCACATTGCCACCAGTCTACACAAGAGAGTTCATCCCTGTTAATAGATCACATATCCCAACGTCTGAAACCGCCTTAAAGTGGCCACATCTCGAAAGGTTGGCGGATAAGATACCTCCGATGCTCGAATGTAAGGTTGGTCTCCTTATTGGCTACAACTGTCAACAAGCCCTCTTACCACGAGAAGTTCTTGCAGGCAGTGAGAACCAACCTTATGCACAGTTAACCGACCTTGGCTGGAGCATAGTTGGTGGCTCATCTCAAGTTCAAAATCATAAAGACGTCATCAGCACAAGTCACAGAATCATTGTTCGCGAAGAAACCCCTGTGTCACAATCAGCAGTTGAACCCAAACAACATGTGCACTTTGTATGCAACACCCAAGTAAAGGAAGTCAGTTCAATTGATGTGATTAAGACTTTAGAACCAGATTTTCAACTCAGTGAAGATCGTACACCAACAGCACAGTCAAAGGACGTGAATCCAGTTCTAGAACGTTTAAAGAAGTTCTCTGATTGGTCGAGAGCTGTAAAGGCTATTGCTAGACTCAAGCGGTTCATCAAAGAGTTTAAGGGTGTTCAACAAAGAACAAACCAAGTAACAGATCTTGAAGAGAGAAGAGACACAGAAATGTTCATTATCAAGCTAGCGCAAAGAAAGGCTTTTATTAAAGAAATACAGAAAATTAGATCTCAGAAAGAAATGTATCTGAGCAAGCATAACAAACTAAAGCAGCTAAATGCTTTCTTGGATAAGTCCAATGTTCTCAGGGTGGGAGGAAGGTCGTCCCGATCAGCCTTACACCATATCAAGCACCCCGCAATTCTCCCCAAGAAATCTCATGTGTCAGCCCTCCTCATCAAACACTACCATGAACGTGTACATCACCAAGGAAGAGGCGTGACTATGAATGAACTGCGTGTAAATGGCATATGGATTCTAGGATGTAGAACTATGGTCTCTTCGCACATCTACGACTGTAGCGAGTGTAGAGGATACAGAAAGGCCACAAACCTCCAAAGGCGACAGAAATGGCAGAAAGTTTCATGGAACCCGCAAGCGAACGACACTGTGATCCTACAAGATAATACCCCAAGATGTAAACGGAAACTAGCTTTAGTAGAAGAGACCTTAGAAGGTCATTATGGCAAGGTTCAAAGGGTGAAATCAAAGACTAGAAAGGCCTATTCACAAGGTAGTGACCTTACTTGAGACTGACACGCACAGTAAAATAGACTAAGACCGACACTCATTAAAATCACATTGATAGCCAATTGGTGATTTAGGTGGGAGTGTAAGTGTCGCTGAAAAAGATTTATGCATTAGAAGGGGAATTAATATTCGTTTTTTAGTAGTTAGAATATTTTGGGTTTAATTTGTTTTGCTCATACCTTGAGAATGTGATACTTTGTACAAGATGCGTTTACTTCGTAAGTCAGGGACTACCTGTATTTTGTTAGTACTGTTATCGCGAGATTTTGTGTGAACGGAAGAGAGAGGCGAGATCACGGTACTCGACACACCCCCACATGCGCACACACACCTAGAGAACGGGAGGCGCACAGCCAGCAGCCTAAGACTGTTCACTAACTTAAAAGGTATTTATAACTGTTGTAATACATCGTACATCCGTCAGTCATGATGTTCTAATATTTTATATGTTTATTTAGAATGCAAAGATGAGAAACGCCCGTTTAGAACTTCTTTGACTTCTTAATGACGGACGGCCACGAGGTATTTCCTTTGTTAGAGCATGTCTACTCATTTCTCAGTACTGTACCCAAAGCATTGTGTTTTATTTCTGTACTTTCTGTCTTATTTCTGTAGTTTTTCACGGCATTAATAAACGCGCCCGTATGAACAAAGAAGCCGTGCTCTGTCGTCATTGAGAACGCCACAAACCCGAATGAGTTGTGTTGTCAGAGAGACTGGAACAGATTCAGGAAAGGTCCCCAAACATTCTCAAATTTACCCGCTTTCTGTTGGAGTGTGAATCTGATTTTCTCCAGCTTTAAACAGGACATGATGTCAGCCAACCACTGATCGTGAGTTGGTGGAGACGGTTCTTTCCACCTAAGCAAAATAGCTCGTCTGGCCAGGAGGGAGGTGAACGATATTACGTGTTGTTGGTTTTTATTTAAGTTTGTCATGCCCTCTACAAGACCAAAATGTAAGGATTGGCTCCATCCCCTCCTTACATCCTGTGTCTGTTCCTCTGTTGGTCTGTCTGCTCAGCGTCACAGGTGTTTGTGTTCAGCATTAATTAGGTTGTGTATATTAGTCAGGGTTTGTGTGTGTCTCATTGTCGGGTCATTGTCCCTGTTACCCTGGTGTGTCGTTCCCCAGCTCCTTGGTCTGTGAGTACATCTCGTCTACATGTTTGAGCTTAGTGTTTCAGTGTTAGTACAGTACTCAGCCACAGTTAGAGCGTCTGTTATTATTTTGTACTGCCACGTCAGTGTTTGATTTCACCTTATTAAAGTATTTTGGTTTTACTCGTGCCTCGGAAGTCTGCCTGTCTGCACCAAGGGACTCATCCCTCACACACCGCACCCCACCGTGACACAAAAAGAGCAATCAGTGGGTCAGGGTTCAGACGTGTATCTAGTACACGTGATAAAGTCTGAAAGATTTCCCGCCAATATTTGTTCAGAGATGGGCAAAACCAAAACATATGGGAGAGAGAGGCTTCAGCATGTTTGCATCTCACACAGTATGGGCTGACATCAGGATACATAGAGGACAATTTCAGTTTAGAGATGTGAGCTCTGTGCACCACTTTAAATTGTATTAGACAGTGTCTAGCACAGAGAGAACTGGAGCTCACCAGTTTGAGTATGGAGGTCCAAGAGTCCTCTGAAATAGAGGAGCCGAGATCCTCTTCCCAAGCAGCTTTGATTTTATCTGAGGAAGCACGCTTCAAATCCAATAGTTTACTGTAAATGAATGAAATGGACTGTTTTTTATTTGGGTCTAAAGAAAGAATAGTGTCAACAATACTGCTATCAGTTGAAATGGAGAGGTTGGACAAATGAAGAGTAATAAAGTGCCGTATTTGGAGATACCTAAAAAAATTGGACTGGGGAAGACTAAATTTTTCACATAGTTGTTGAAATGAAGCTAAAGTGTTATTGAGAAACAAGTCATTGAAGCGTACTATACCCCTTCTTTGCCATTCTTTAAAAACAGAGTCCTGAGATGAGGGTTTGAAAAGTTGGTTAGACATAATAGGACTATAAAGAGAGAGACTAGAGAAATCAAAATATTTACGAAATTGTGCCCAGATTTTTAGTGAGTGTTTTATAACTGGATTTATAACAGTTGTAAGTGGTGGAAGCGGGAGTGAGGATCCCAAGAAAGCCACGGAGGACCATTTCCCAGAACACTGTGACTCCATCTCTACCCAGTCAGGGCTGTCAGGCCTGTTGTAATAGAATGACCAGAATGCTAGACAGTGCAAGTTTGCTGCCCAATAATAAAAGCGGAAATTTGGAAGGGCAAGACCGCCTGCGGCCTTAGTTTTTTGGAGATGTGTCTTATTTAAGCGTGGACGTTTTCCTTGCCACAGATATGATGAAATGATGGAATCTAACTGAACAAAGAATGAACCAGGGATAAAAACAGGAATATTTTGAAAAAGATATAAAAACTTAGGTAAAGTGACCATCTTGACTGAGTTAATACGGCCTGTGAGGGAAATGGAAAGCGGTGACCATCGGGATAATGCCTGCTTTGTCTGATTCAACAGAGAGACAAAGTTTTCTTGATATAAATCTTTATACCTCCTCGTAACTGTAACACCCAGGTAAGAGAATTTTGTCTTCTCAATTTTAAGAGGCCATTTACCAAAGTCAAGAGTCTGCGCCAGGGTATTGACAGGGAAAATTACACTTTTACTCAGGTTTAATTTGTAACCAGAATTTATTCCAAATTCCTCAAGTAATGATAAAACGGAGGGCAGCGTGTCAGTCGGATGAGAAATGAAAAGTAAAAGGTCATCAGCATAAAGGGAGACCTTGTGCTCCATATCGCCTCTCCAGATTCCTGAAATTGTGTCACAGGACCGCAAAGCAGTGGCAAGAGGTTCAATTGCCAGGTCAAAGAGCAGAGGGCTCAGTGGGCATCCCTGGCGAGTTCCTCGATGTAGACTGAAGGGTTTTGATATCTGAGAGTTGGTACGAATGGTTGCGGTGGGATGTGAATAAATTAATTGCACCCATGTAATGAAATTGGGGCCAAAACCAAATTTGTCAAGAACATTAAACAAGTAGTCCCATTCAACCCGATCAAATGCTTTCTCCGCATCAAGGGAAATAACACACTCAGGAACAGTATCCGAAGGAGAATAAATAATGTCCAAAAGGCGTCTGACATTAAAAAAGGAGTGCCTGCCTTTAATGAATCCAGTCTGGTCTTTTGATATGATGAAAGGAAGGATCTTTTCCAACCTTTGAGCAAGAACTTTGGCTAAAATTTTGGCGTCTGTATTTAAAAGGGAGATTGGTCGATAAGAGGAACAGTGAGTTGGGTCTTTTCCTTTCTTTGCAATGAGGGTAATGCAGGCCTCTAAAAAAGATTTCGGAAGGGATCCTTGGTCAAATGACTCTAAGAGAACCGAGTGTAGGAGTGGGGAAAGTAATGAAGAAAATTTCTTAAAAAATTCAGCAGGGAAGCCGTCAGGACCCGGACATTTGCCAGACTGCATTACCGATACAGCTGACACAATTTCTGTCAGGGATATTGGGATCTCCAGTGCATCTTTCAGGTTGGGTGTGAGTTTTGGCATGTTGGTCTTTTCGAAAAACTGAGAAGATAAATTCTTGTTGGTTTGGGATTCTGAAGTATATAAATGGGAATAAAAGTCCTTAAATGCTCTGTTAATTTGTAAATGATCTAGAGTTGTGGTGCCGTTCTCTAATTGGATCTTAGGGATGATTTGTTTAGCCATGGCACCCTTCAACTGATTTGCCAGTAGTTTTCCTGACTTTTCTCCATGTATGTAAAATGATGATTTACTTTTCAAAAGTGATTGTTCTATTGAGTATGTAGACAATAAATCAAACTTAGTTTTGAGTTCTACTTTTTTTTTGTACAGATTAGGGCATTTGTTTTGAGCATATTGTTGATCAATTTCTTTTATCTGCTGGGCTAAATCAGTTCTTTCTTTTTGAGATTTTTGCCTCAGCCGGGCGGTATATGAAATGATTTGTCCCCTAAGATAGGCCTTAAGGGTATCCCAAACTGTTGACAGTGGGATCCCAGGAGTTCTGTTTATGGATAGAAAGAAGGTTATTTCTTTTTCTATAAATGTAACAAAATCATTGTTTGACAGTAACGTTGAATTGAATCTCCACTGTCTACTCCTTATAGGAATGTCAGGGAGGGACAAAGACAGAGTGACAGGTGCATGGTCTGAGATGACAATACTGTGGTAGTCACAGCCACGGACAGAGGGAAGAAGTTTGTTGTCCATGAAAAAGTAATCGATCCTCGAGTATGAATGATGAACATGAGAAAAAAAAGAATATTCTCTCTCAGCTGGGTGTAAAAAACGCCATACATCGCACAGGCCATACTTAGATAGAAAGGCACGAATAGTGTGGGACGACCTGCTGGCTGTGGCAGGGTTTGTAGAGGATCTGTCCAAAACTGGGTCCAACCAGCAATTCAAGTCACCACTGAGTATCAATGAGTATGTGTTTAGGTCCGGGAGCAGTGAGAATAATTTCTCAAAGAAACCAACATCATCCGTATTTGGGGCATAAACGTTAACTAGCACTACTGGTGTGTTGTACAATTTACCGGAAACAATCACAAAACGACCATATTTATCTGAGTTAACTTGAAAAGGTTCAAATGAAATGTCTTGACTGATGAGGATCGAGACGCCCCGAGCCTTTGCTCGAAATGAGGAATGGAAACTCTGCCCGTGCCATGTTTGCAGTAATCGTTTGCTATCGTCACTTCTAATGTGAGTCTCCTGCAGGAAAGCAATGCCTGTATTTAACTGTTTTAAATGAGAGAGCACCTTCCTTCTCTTGACGGGGTGGTTCAAACCTTTGACGTTCCAGCTTGACAACACCAACTGACCACTCATATTACTAATAATTTGTATAAGAAAGGTAGGTAATACAGTCTAATGTGTTGATGGCTGTGCAGTTCTTGGCAAAGTGAAAGAAAATATAAATTAATGGCAGTGATGGACCCCCCACCCCCCTCCCTTTCCCACCCTGGACAGCTGCAACAGACAGAAGCAGCAAGCTCCATAGAAATTAAAAATAAGTCTCCTGTCTAACTTTTAAACTAGTGCTCCAGTATCATAAGAGGGAAAAAAAATGTATAAGCACCTCATGCAAGGCCAAAAATGTACACATAGATGTGTGATCACGCATACACATATAAACAAAGTTAAATTAATCCTAATCCTAAATTAAATCTTCAATCAGTCCAAGACCAATTCAAGATTCAATTCAAGATAGTCAACAGGTAAACAAGAAGAGGAAAAATGTTAATAGTTCAAAATAATATATTGAAAACATTATATATTTCACCCATTTTTATACATGGATAGGCCTACTTCAATTATTTATGTGCCTAAATACAAAACCAGAAAGCCCCCCCCCCCAAAAAAAAAGTCTCAGATAATCAGAGTATGGGCAGAGTCCTGCTCATCTGTTCGTCACCTCATGTAAACAAAAGTTTAGTGTAAACATAAACAAAGCCAGTGCGGGAACAGCGCGTTGCACATCGAAAGAAAAGTTAAATATTACTGTACTTGCGCTGCTAAGCCTGAGGTAACTCCTGTCTAACTTTTAAACTAGGGCTCCAGTATCATAAAAGGGGGGGGGGGAAGAATTTTTTTTTTTATAAGCACCTCACAAACTAGTTTAAAGTATGCAAGGCCAAAAAATGTATACACATAAATGTGTACCGGTAATCACGCACACATATACAAACGTAAAGTTAAATTAATCCCAATCTCAAATTAATTATCAATCAATCCAGGACTAACCCAAGATTCAGCTCAAAATAGTCAACAGGTAAACGAGAAAAGGAAAAATGTTTCATTTCAAAAATGTTAATAGTTCAAAAAAAGCCGCAACTAAAAAAGTCTCAGATAATCAGAGTATGGGCAGAGTCCTGCTCATCTGTTCCTCACCTCATGTAAAGAAAAGTTTAGTGTAATAATCAAAGCCAGTGCGGGAACAGCGCATTGCTCATCAGTAAGAAGAAAAGTTTAAATATTACTTGCGCTGTGAAGCCTGAAAGGTGTCTATGAACTTCTGCGCCTCCTCCACAGAGCCCAGCCACTTTCTGTGTCCAGCAGGTAAAGTCACACGAAGTCGAGCAGGAAAAACTGCCAAGCTAAAACAGTAGCTAAGACTTTCCAGTTACTGCAATCCGCTTTTGACATCATCCAGTCAGATCTGTTCCGTCTCAAACTTGTCCTAAATGCTGAAAAAACAAAAGGGATGTTTTTTTCAAATAGGAAGGCGGTTCCAGCAGATCCTCCTCTGATTTTATCTTCAAATGGTGTCCCTATTGAGTTTGTTGATTCCTATAAATATCTGGGTATCCTGATCGATTCACATCTCTCTTTTAAACTCCACGTGGAAAACCTAGTGAAGAAACTGAAAGTTAAACTGGGTTTCTTTTTCAGAAACAGATCATGTCTATCACTGAATGTTAGGAAACGCCTTGTGTCTGTGACTTTCCTTCCCTCCATTGATTACGGTGACATTCTCTACATGAATGCTCCTACAAGCACCCTGCGGATGTTGGATGTTGTCTATCATGGTGCACTAAGATTCATAACTGGTTGTGATTATCGTACCCACCACTGCACCCTGTATTCACTGGTTAACTGGACATCATTAACCTCACGCAGACTCTTCCACTGGTACATTTTCATCTTTAAATCACTTCTTGGTCTGCTGCCCTCATACATCTCCTCCTACATGTCTTTACGTGAGTGCAGCTACAGTGTGCGCTCTCAGGACATGATTACCTGCAGTGTTCCGTCAGTGAGGACTGAACTTGGAAAAAGGGCCTTCTCCTACTCCGCTCCTGCTTCATGGAATATCTTACAAAAAGATCTGAAGCTCTCGACCTTGACTTCTCTAAATGGTTTTCAGAATCTGTTGGAATCCTGGCAAAAACCAATGCAGATTTGTTCCTGTCTTTGATTTTATACGTCTACCTTATAATGTTTTGCTAGTTTTTTGATACTTTGTTAAAAAAAAAAAAACTTTCTTTTGTTTTTTTCTCTCTTTTGTTTTCTATTGTTTATTGTTTGTTTGTTTATTGTTTATTGTTTAAGGAAATTCTACCACTGCTGTTCATTGTTCTTTAGTTTTAGCAGGTCGCTTTCGTAAATGAGCCCATGAGGTTCAAAAGATTTACCTGACTAAATAAAGGTTGAATGAATGAATGAAAAAAAGCAAAGCAGGTTTTAAGCCCAAAGAGTACAGCACAGCCATCACGTTCTTATATTCCACTCGCTGGTTGAGGACTTCTGGGCTGTAGTCTTCCACGATCCGCACCGGTTTCGCCTGGTATTCAAGCCTGCCTCTGCGTCTAGCCTCCCGGATCATGAGCTCCTTCACCTGGACCCGGTGCACTCGCAGGATAACCAGGCGCGGCCGCTGGTCCGAGGCGGGTTTCGGGGCGAGGGTTCGATGGGCCCGGTCCAGTTCGGGTGGAGAAGGAAGCGTGTCACGCCCGTAGATGTCACACAGCAGGTTGGAGAAGAAGTCTGTGGGACGTCCGCTCTCAATAGATTCCGGTAAACCCAGCACACGAATATTTTGCCGTCTGCTTCGACTTTCTAAATTTGCCAGTTTAGATTTTAGTCTGGTGTTTTCCTCCTGGAGAGTTGAGCAGGTGTTTTCCACCTCCGACATGCGCTGGCTCAGGTCGTTAGTGACAAGTTCCAGTGATGACACACGCTGGCCGTGTTCCTCCACCGCGAGCCGAGTTTGGTCCAATTTGATATCCAGCTGGTGGAAAGTTTGTTTGAACTCAGCTGACAGAGCCGCGCGTGCTCCTCCAGCAGCGAGGTAATTGCCTCGAGGGTTACAGCGTCATCCTTCTCAGCGTCCTTCTTCGATCTTGTCGACTTTTGAGACATTTTTAATCCAAAATCTTCAAAAGAGATGCTTGATGGAAGTTGTGTGCGTGAAAATAGGCAAAAAATATTACATATAGAGGGCTTAGTGGTACTAAAAAATAAATTTTACCCGGAGCACTGGCAAGTGCGACTCACTCCATCTCACGACCACACCCCAACCAGTTTGATCCACATTTCTACAATTTTTTGCTTTGTTTTGTTTTGTTTTTTGAATATGCAGAGGACCAGACTTAGCTATTTTTGATTTTTCTACCTGGATTATTGAGCTTGCATTAGGGCACATAACAGAAGCTGACCAAATGTCTCTTTACCATACCAGCTTTATTTATAGAGCACTTTAAACAACTACAGGATCAAAGTTCTGTACACACAACAAAACAATCATAGTCAGGTAATAAAAAAATGATTAAAAGTCACATAATATAAGTTTAGCAATCATACAGTCAGATAATACAAGCGACTAAAATGATTAAAAGTCAACATCTCAGATGGTGTTTTAATTTTACAATTAAAACAGATAAAAAATAAGAGTAAAATGCATCTAGTGTCACTAAAACATAATAAAGTTAACACAACAACAATAAAATCTGCTCAAAATTTGTTCTCAGACTCTGCTTGGATCAAATGCCAAGGAATACAGATGAGTCTGTACCTGAGAGTACAGGTCTGTAACTGAGTGTACAGGTCTGTAACTGAGTACTTACTGAGTAACTGGGTACTAGACTTTTTAACAAACAGACCACAGTCAGTGAGGATCCACAACTTATCTTCCTCCACCATCACCCACAGCACTGGCTCTCCTCAAGGATGTGTGTTGAGCCCTCTCCTGTTCACTCTGCTCACATATGATTGTGCAGCCACCCATCCAGGCTGTCATATTGTAAAGTTTGCAGATGATACAGCTGTGGTGGGTTGCATCACAAACAATGATGAGTCCAGCTACAGGCAGGAGGAGGAACACCTGGAGAGCTGGTGCTAAGAGAATAACCTTCACATCAATGTGAAGAAGACAAAGGAGATGATTGTGGACTTCAGAAGGAACAAACACACCCACACCCCACTGAACATAAGAGGATCTGCGTGGAAGTGGTCTCCAGCAACAAGTACTTGGGTGTACATATGAATGATAACCTCAGCTGGAGCAACAACACTATCAGCCTGATCAAGAAAAGTCATCAGAGACTCTACTTCCTCAGACGGCTGAGATGAGCTGGCCTGAGAAGCACCTCACTTCCTTCTACAGGTGTGCAGTGGAGAGCAAATAAATAGAATAAATCTTTTTTTTTGTTAGTACGGTTCTCTTAAATATTCCTAATATTAAAGGTCCTGACTCCTAATGCACCTTAGCATATATAACATTTCACCATATAAATGTACCTTAAAGCTGCAGTATGTAGCTTTTTTTATGAACACATTTCTTCACTCTGTCACTACCTCCTGACAGACTGATGTTAGCCAGGTAATCTCTGAAAAAAAATTAAAAAAAATATTGTCCCCTTGCTTCTCCAGGTGGTAAATAAGCATTTCTAAAAAGAAAAGGTGACCCGCCATTTTCCAGCCAATAAAAACAGAGTTTGTAACCAGCCAATAAAAACAGAGCTTGAATTTGAATCAGCCAATAAAAACAGAGCTTGAATTTGAAATTCAACAGACCACAAGGGGGCAGAGCCACATATGGCTCTGAGGGGGAGGGATCAGAATGCTTTGCCTGTTGAAAATATTTCTAACTGCTGCAGTTCTACAGAAACTGCATACTGAACCTTTAAATGTTTCAATGTTAATAAGAGCTAGTAACTTGCAAGATGCTTTGTTTTCATTCTCCAGATCAATACAGTCAGTGTTAAGAAATAGTAAAACACCACAAGTGACATTTAGTATATAAAATTATTAATGTCTGATCATTTTTATAAGCAAATTAAAATGAATGTTGCTAGAGTCCATACTGTACAATAACCTGCACTGGCATGCTAACTCCACAAACAAAGAACAAAACAAACTCACTCACCAGTTGCCACTTTTAGAAACAGTCAGCTGAAGGCTTTTATCACAAACAGACTCAGAGCCACCAAAAAGTGGAGAGGACATCAGTCAGGAATGGTAATATAATATCAGCATTAGATAAAGGCATTAGCATGTTAGCTAACAAACTAACCTGTTGCCAGTTTAGATTAACAGTCAGCTTGAGGCTTTTTTCACAGCCATAAATTGAGAGGCATATCAGCCAGAAATGCAAATAGACATTAGATAAAGGGCTTTCAAAACTTACCTGGGCAAGCCTGCTTGAGTCACTGACACACGGCAAATTTTCCAGACAAAAACAAATTAAATAAATAAATAAACGCCGTAAACACGCGATCGGTAGGCAGAGCTCACGATAGACTCTTTAGGTCGGTGAAAACTGCGCCCAGCTTTATCCCATTGTTTTGTAAGATGGCGGCATCAGTATGCATGCGACAGTTATAATTAGAGTCAATGGATCAGATAAGAACGCCCCAAACAGGAAAATACGTCACCAATCAGAAAACGTTTTTTGAAACAAACAATATTCATTCAACCTTTATTTAGTCAGGTAAATCTTTTGAACCTCATGGGCTCATTTACGAAAGCGACCTGCTAAAACTAAAGAACAATGAACAGCAGTGATAGAATTTCATTAAACAATAAACAAACAAACAATAAACAATAGAAAACAAAAAGAGAGAAAAAAACAAAAGATTTTTTTTTTTTTCTTTTTTTAACAAAGTATCAAAAAACTAGCAAAACATTATAAGGTAGACGTATAAAATCAAAGACAGGAACAAATCTGCATTGGTTTTTGCCAGGATTCCAACAGATTCTGAAAACCATTTAGAGAAGTCAAGGTCGAGAGCTTCAGATCTTTTTGTAAGATATTCCATGAAGCAGGAGCAGAATAGGAGAAGGCCCTTTTTCCAAGTTCAGTCCTCACTGACGGAACACTGCAGGTAATCATGTCCTGAGAGCGCACACTGTAGCTGCACTCACGCAAAGACATGTAGGAGGAGATGTATGAGGGCAGCAGACCAAGAAGTGATTTAAAGATGAAAATGTACCAGTGGAAGAGTCTGCGTGAGGTTAATGATGTCCAATTAACCAGTGAATACAGGGTGCAGTGGTGGGTACGATAATCACAACCAGTTATGAATCTTAGTGCACCATGATAGACAACATCCAACATCCGCAGGGTGCTTGTAGGAGCATTCATGTAGAGAATGTCACCGTAATCAATGGAGGGAAGGAAAGTCACAGATACAAGGCGTTTCCTAACATTCAGTGATAGACATGATCTGTTTCTGAAAAAGAAACCCAGTTTAACTTTCAATTTCTTCACTAGGTTTTCCACGTGGAGTTTAAAAGAGAGATGTGAATCGATCAGGATACCCAGATATTTATAGGAATCAACAAACTCAATAGGGACACCATTTGAAGATAAAATCAGAGGAGGATCTGCTGGAACCGCCTTCCTATTTGAAAAAATCATCCCTTTTGTTTTATCAGCATTTAGGACAAGTTTGAGACGGAACAATATAAATCAGCATTACTCATAAACTATTTATCCTACACAACTAAAAACATATATGGATATATTTTGAAACATTTTTATTTTATTATTTCATTTTTATATTAAAAAAAATTAAGTCTTCAAATGGTGAAGAACTGCAGAGGTTCCAGAGGGGCGGCGCCCTAGCGCCCTCTAGTGGCGGCCGCCCCTGGGTGCCTCTCTGTGCACGTCTGCACGTCTCATCTCAGTATTTGAACGCTAAATAAGAAAAATCGGTGATTTTGAATAAAAAACAACTTAAAACTGGTTTAGTTTTTAGTAAAATAAGTTTACAGTATAGTACAAATCAAAGGATAAATACAATAATTACATTTATTTTTTTGAATTTACATTTTTTTCTTTCCATGATGACAGGTGAGGCGTGGCCTCACTTGCCTCCCCTGACCGCACGTCACTGACTGTGTGTATGTATGTACAGCACAATATATACATCAACAAAGTGTATGTATTTGAAACCGGGATAAATGCAGCACACGAAGCTTCAAATAGAAGGGGTTCTTTATTCTCAAAAATAAACTATTCCCTCTGAGTTATGTATAAAAAAACAAGAAAAAGTCCGTGTTTCGAACGGCAGCAAGCCTTAGCTTCAAATAAAATGGCGGACCGACAACACGGTTAGCACCCAACAGAGTAGCATGCAGCTGCACGTAACAGCTGAAATCTAACAGCGTGAAAGCTACTGCATAACAAACGGCAGCGG
Source organism: Garcialebias charrua (assembly GCA_038048925.1). Lineage (NCBI taxonomy): Eukaryota > Metazoa > Chordata > Actinopteri > Cyprinodontiformes > Rivulidae > Garcialebias > Garcialebias charrua. The sequence goes on along the minus strand of JBBPBX010067692.1, from coordinate 5,546 downwards.
CACTCTACGAGAGAACAAACAGAAATAAAACATTAGCATCGTCTCTATAGCTTCATTCACGGAAGATAATTCAGTTCCAACAATTACCGGACACTAGGATTCTCCTCTCACGTGGCCAGAGTGGTCTTCTTCACCAAGTCCCAGATAAAATGTCCTTCTCTTCCGTTTTCTTACCAGTCCGTGCCATCGTACATAAACAAAGGGTTTTTTCTCTATTTCCGGTCCTTTTAGACCTCTCTGTACCAACAGCACCACATGCTGACAAAAAACAAGAATTACAACCATAGGTGAAATTAAAGCAAAACATGGTTTTTAAAATACATTTGACATGTACCCATTTTTCACCTGGTTACATTCTCCCCTGCTTAAATGTCATCGTCCTCGGTGACAAAGCAACTGCTTTTTACCTCTTTTAAAGCTTCTCTAAAAAAACACAGAACCTAAGCTTGCAATAATCTGTGAAGCCATTTATGAGTTCATTTCTGGCCCCAACACTGACCTAGGTTGGTGATGTGGGTTTGGGTGTTTCCCTACATTCACTCTTCTACTCCTGCGGGGAGCAGGTGTGTGAGCTTGTCTAACGCCAGGAGGAGACACTGGAATCTCACCCAGTTGGTCAATATCGCCTGCTTCATTGTCAACATGCTCAGTCTCCCTCTGTTCAATCACAGGAAGTTCACATTCGGAAGTCAACGGAGTCTCTGCTCGCTTCTGAACACTTTCACCACTAGGACAATTTTCTACACCTGAACCAGGATTTAAGTCAAAAGAAACCTCTTCAATGACTATACCCCCATCATACTCATCAGATGAGGCAGTGTGTGATTCAGTAGTATTTGTCTGTTTGGCTACAGTGTTCTCACTGTGTCCCTGGTTTGTGTCTGGCACATGGACACATGACCTGATGTCAGCCCTGTTAACCGTTTTTGTAGGCCCTCCCTCTGCAGGTCGTACTATGCAAGTTGTGCCTACTACGTCTACGAGTTGGTAAACAACTGGACTCCATGCATCCTGAATTTTGTTACGACCAGCTGGTCTGTGTCTCAGGTAAACATACTCTCCAACCTCAATCGAAGGACAGTACACTTTGTGACTATGCCGAGCAACGCGTTTCGCAGCTTTCTGCTCTGCATACTCTTTAGCTCTTTCATGTGCCTCTTTGAGTCTTTGCTGGTGCACAGCAAGCCAATCAAGATTTTTATCAGGAGAACTTTCATGCGCAAGCAATGCATCAACAGGAAGATGTGGGTCTACTCCATAGAGCAAGAAGTAAGGGGAATATCCGGTAGTCGCATGTGGAGTAACATTGTACGCATAAACCAGCTCAGGTAAATGTTCAGGCCAACGCCTCTTTTTGTCAGGTGGAAGGGTGCGCAACAGTTCATGCAGAGTGCGGTTAAAACGCTCACACTGGGCATTTCCTGTCGGGTGATGGGGTGTTGTACGTGTTTTTTTCACACCATACATTCTACAAAGTTCAGCAATAACCTCCGATTCAAAGTTACGGCCCTGATCTGAGTGAAGACGCTCAGGTACACCGTACTTCATGAACCACTCCTTTAAGAGGACTTTGGCTGTGGTCTCTGCTTTTTGGTCACGTGTAGGGAACGCCTGGGTGAACTTTGTAAACACATCGGTAATGACTAGAACGTTCTCACGGCCATCGGAAGCTGGTTCAAGGAGTGTGAAATCTACTGCCACCACTTCTAAAGGTCGTGTTGCCAAAAAGGATTTCATTGGAGGGTGAATCTTTGGGTGAGGCATCTTTGTGAGAATACAACGCTCACAGTTCTTAACCCATCGCTCAACATCGTTATGCATCCCTACCCAGAATGCTCTCTGTCTCAACAACTGTAATGTCCTCTCTATTCCCTGATGTCCCATAGAGTCATGGACACTCTTCAGCACAGCTGCTTGTAAACAACCTGGAACAAACAACTGAAAGCACTCTCCAACACGATCATCCTTCACCACTCTGTACACCAACCCATCACGTATCTGAATGTGTTTCCATTGTTTCCACAATGATTTGGCAGCACCAGGAAGATTCTTCCTTTCTTGTGAACTTGGCGGGCTACCCCGATCCACAAACTGTTTTAGAACATTTATCACTGGATCTTGACACTGAAATGTCCGCAGCTCTTCCTTGGAGTAACCGGGAAGAGTTGGTGTAGCCTCTTTAGCATGTGAATTGGATTTATCAGTTTCTGCAGCCCTAATCTGGTTTACCTGACAACATTGGACCCCAGCTGTAACCAGCTCGGGCTCAAGGGCAGTGCCTCTACAAATCAAATTGCAAATTGCAATGCAATCATCAAACTCCTCATCATCAGTTGGTTCTGGCTCCCCTGCTAACGGGTGTCGTGACAGTGCATCAGCGGCGGCGTTACACCGACCTGGCCGGTACTGCACATCAAAGTCGAAGGCAGCTAACTGTGCTACCCATCTCTGTTCAATAGCCCCAAGTTTTGCACTTTTTAGATGACATAAGGGATTGTTGTCTGATACCACAGAGAATTTAGAGCCCAGTAAGTACCCCCGAAACTTCTCTACTATTGCCCATTTAAGTGCAAGCAGCTCGAGTTTCATGCTGCTATAGTTTTTATCATTTCGCTCTGCATTTCTCAGCCGTCTACTTGCATATGCAATGACCCGTTTCTTGTCACCTTGCTGCTGACACAAGACAGCTCCTAAACCCTGACCACTAGCATCAGTTTCCAAAATGAAAGGACAAGTGAAGTCTGCATAACCCAAAATCGGAGCAGTCACAAGCTTTTCTTTCAATGTGTCAAATGCAATTTGACTGTTGGTGTCCCATAATGCACTTAGTTTTTGACTAGCTTTGGCTGTAGTAGCAGCTCCTCGACACTGATTCACTAGGTCATGTAGTGGGGCTGCGATCTTTGAAAAGCCCTCAACATACCTTCTGTAGTAACTACATAGGCCTAGAAATGATTGGAGTTCCTTAACGGTGCCAGGCACCGGCCATTCCTTGACTGCTGCCACCTTGGAGGGATCAGTTGCGATACCCTCTGCAGAAATTTGGTGTCCAAGGAATTTTACTTCCTTCTGCAAAAAGTGACATTTTTCCCACTTCACTTTTAATCCAGTGTCTCTCAAACGTTTAAAAACTAGATCCAGCCGTTCCAAATGAGACTCAAAGCTTGGGGAGTATACTAAAATGTCATCCAGATAGACTAACATGATGTCGAATATCAGGTCACTCATAGTTGCTTGCATCAATCTTTGAAATGTTGCAGGCCCGTTACACACCCCCATGGGCATGCGTACATACTCAAACAGCCCAAAAGGCGTGGTGAAAGCCGTCTTATGTCTGTCTCGATCATCCATGGCTACTTGGTGATACCCACTGGCAAGGTCAACTGTGGAAAAGTATTTAGCACCTTTTAGCGCATCAAAACTCTCATCAATACGAGGCAATGGAAATGCGTCTTTCTTAGTTTTTAGATTTAGCTTCCTGTAGTCTACACATAAGCGTATACTGCCGTCACCTTTGCGGACTACCACAACTGGTGAGGCGTAAGCGCTTTCACTCTCCTGTATGATTCCTTTTTTCAACAGTTTAGAGATATGCTCTTGTACTTCCTGGTATTGGTTAGGAGGTATACGACGATATGGCTGTGTGACAGGTACGTCATCCGCCAGCTTGATCTCATGTTTCACCTTATCCGTGTGACCCAGATTCTCCTCATCATCTGCAAAAACATCAATGTAGCTGGACAGCAATGAGCAGAGAGCGACACGCTCTTCCTCTGCGCCCCCCATGTCAAGTCTTTCCAAAATGGCTTGCACCTTACTGTCAGTTTGCACCATGTTAGGGTCAACTGAAACCTGTTCAACACCGGCAGAGATGCGTTGAAACTTTACTTGGCATGTCTGCTCACTCTCCGCAGGATCAACCTTTGAGATCATGCCTAGCCGTGTTCGGGGGCCTAACCACACTTCCTCGGCGGAGAAGTTAACCACCTGGAGCGGAAGAACATGGCTGGTCCTTGTGACAAGTGTTGGGATAACTGCTAATCCAGATGGTAGAGGAGTGGTCACTGGTTCGATGATCAACTGAGAGGCTGCATCTAAGGTTTTAGTGTGACCTTTTACAAACACAGTGGACATCGAGGATGCAGGGATGCGTACTTTGTTTCTTCCTGCAACCCGAACTACTGCCTTTCTCTCAATGCAACAGATCTGTACCTGTTGGAAAGCTGTCCTCCACCCAGAGTCTAAGGATCCACCCAAAGTGTTGTCAAACTCTGTTGTAACTAGCTGTCTGCATCTGTGAATGACATTCATACCGATTATGCATTCTTCAGAAACAACAGGGTTCAGTGACGGCTTCAGGACCAAGAAGCCACAATTTGGGATCTTTAAACTCATCGTCTCAATTTCCAGTTCAATATATCCCTGATAAGGAATGTCAAGTCCATTCGCAGCAGTTATTTTAAGCCAACTATTTGTAGCTAGCATGCTCTCATCATCACCAATATATTTTCTGAAAAAATCATCTGTCATAGTACTGACCTGGCTGCCAGTATCTAGTAAACAATGTGCTGACCTGCCATTAAGTTTTAGATCAACCACTGGACATTTTCCTATGGCACGCTCAATAATTTGTTCTCGTGTGATCTCCAGTGTAGGTGAGTCTACGACATGACCCTGCGTTACCCGACTCACTGCAACCAGGGCCTCTCGTTTCCCGACGGACTAGAAATGGGGTACTCATCAGAGTTTTTGTATCTTCTCTGGGGACACTGTTTGGCAACATGACCAGCAGTTTGGCACTTGAAACATATCGGCTTACCGTCAGGGGTAAATCTTGGACCAGTTTTGGTCTGAGATGGTGTCTGGCTACTAGGATTTTTGTTCTGAATTGTCAGCTCTTTCACAGCCTTAGTGAGTTCTGTTATCACTTTCCCTTGCTCAGTGAGCACTTTAAGAATGTCATCCATTGAGACCGACTTCTCATTAGGTCTAGTTAGATGAATATTTATTAAAGAAGTCTTGTGACAGAAAAAGTAAAAACATACATGTTCAGATACAAACAGTCCTCCTGCTAGAAATAATTGTCAGTTAAATCTGCCACAGTACTGACTGCACACAAGTTTCCTGCTAAGATTTAAAAGTGTCTGTTTAATCTCGCCACAGTAAAACTTAAAATACACACAATCTCAAAACATTGACGTGTAACAAGTTACAGTATTTCCTCACCTTTGACACTTTGAACAGGGGAGCCGCTCTGTTCTCGGCGAGAGAAAGTCATCAATGCACACCGGGCGTTTGGATCAAAAACCCACGGTAGACTCCGAATTGTTTATCCGAGCGCAACTCATTTTATACCTTTGTGGGCATTCACTCCCATCAAATATGTTTTCAATCAAACTTTGTTTTCCAAGATAGTAAAAAGCTTTCTGTTTCATCTATCAGCCACAATGTCAGCCTGCCCTTAATTGCTGAGCTGTGCTCATCAACATCTCACAAAATTGGATGTGAGATACATGGAAACCTAACTCCCTTTCAGAAGAACTGCC
>JBBPBX010067689.1:0-19339 GCA_038048925.1 Garcialebias charrua | reverse complement strand
AGTGCAGGTCTGTACCAGATACACGACAGAGACAAACGTGTAGTAGCCTACGCCAGCAAAACGATGGCAGGCCCCGAGTTGAGATTCTCAGACTGTGAGAAAGCTTTACTGACCACAGTGTGGGCAGTTAAACATTTCTCCAGCTACATTGGTGGACAGAAAATCATTGTGGAAACACAACACCAGCCAGTGACTTTTCTTAACAGTGAACGCATCAGAGATGGTGTGGTAACAAACTCACGTGTTGCAACGTGGCTCATGGCGCTTCAAAGTTTTAACCTAGACATACGTTATGGTCAAAACAAGAAGTCACATCTGGGGACGGACTTGGCAATCTGCCAAAAGTGTACACAAGATGTACCAGCCACCCAGCCGCCGGTTGAGGTAAAACCCCCAGTAACTGAAGACCCAAATCACCACTTCTTTGATGACAATACAGGTAACCCTCGAGGTACGACACCTGCGACCTACGGCAACTCAGACTTACGATTTTATCATATTTAATAAAAATATGATTAAAAAAAAAAAAAAATTTTTTTTTTTTTTTTTTTTGTGTGTTTAAAAGTTATTAATTTCATGTGTATAGCACTTTGTTGCAGCTGTGGTTGTTTTAAATGGCTTTATAAATAAAGTATAATTATTAATTTTACGTTTTGATTAGAAATTTATCGTATTTACGCAACTTCCGGTCGTTTCCGCTCGCCACTTCCGGTCGCCATTTTACAACTGTACTGCAATGGAGCTCCAGAGGCTACTGTCAGCTGGCTCCGTGTGCCCGATCAGGGTTGCCTCATACGGATAAATGAGCTGGAAACACTCGGTCAACTCTGTGGACGTCTCAGGTCCGGAGGAGCAGCCGCGGATCGCCCCGCGATCGGCGGCCACAACGCCGCCCGACATGCTAACGACAGCAGCTAACAAAGCAGCTAACACAGGCGAAGACACCGAGCCGACATGCCGCGGAGGATCCATCTGCGGCCGGGAGCTCGCCGCAAATGTCCGCCTGGCAGTCGGGGCCACCGGCTCAAAGTAAGACATTATATTTTTTATTTATTGTGCAGTTCTGTGCGTGTTTATGGCCTTAGTATGTCTGCTTGTTCAGTCTCATGCCATTAAATATGTGTGCGGCGCTCCGTTAGCGGTATAACCGCGACCTATGTCAGAAACGCGGACCTACGACAGGCATGTGTTTTTGGTCCGCGAGGTACGACAAAATCGACCTAAGTCACACACGTAGGTCCCTATACCTGACGTAACTCGAGGGGTTGCTGTATCTGCAAAGATATGACAACATTGTATGTGGATGGATCTTCATTCCTCCGCGACAAAATCTACAGAGCAGGTGTTGGAGGGGTCCTCCTCCAAGACCAAGAGCAGATAACTTTCAGCTACAAATTAGGATCTCAGACTTCTCAGTACGCTGAGATTGCAGGAATCCTAATAGCTCTCCAGATGGTAGTAGAACGCTCCATCAAGACGCTAGTCATCTGCACTGACTCTAACTATGCTCGTTTGAGTTTCGCTTGTCACCTCGCTGTGTGGAAACAGAACGGTTTCCTAACAAGCGACAGAAAAGTGGTCAAACACAAAGAGCTTTTCATAGCGTGTGATCACTTGGTGACATCACACGACTTACAGATCTACTGGAAGAAAGTTCCAGGATATTCTAGAGTCCCAGGCGATGACAAGTGTGATGGACCTACCCAGGGTCAAACTAGGGTCTTTGAACTGTCCAGTGATGACCTTTACTGACCACTCAGTAAAGCAAGACATTTACTACAAAATCATTCATTTAGCTATAATCTGATAAATATAGTCACCAAAAGAGACTATTTCTATCTTTGATTTTATTCTAATGTGATCAAAAGAATAACTTTTGTCATTTTCATGATGTGTGCTTTTAAGCTGTGTCATTCTGTAAGAGTTAAACTGTGTTCACTGCTGTGTTTAAAGGTGAAGCCTTCGGGTCACAGAGACCGGACGGTTTTGTTTAGAAACTCAGAGACAGTCTCATGAGCAGGGCTCCAGCTTTATCTATCTTTTTCCTAAACATTTCTCTCTGCTGCTGCTTGTAACCTTGGGTTTGATAAGACAAATGAACTCCTCGACTGGTCCTTCCTTAAGTACTAGTCTAAGCTTTTGCTAAAGGCTTCAGAGTTGCTGGGAACTTCAAAGGAGATGTGAACTTTCCCAAGGAGCTGAGTACGTTTTGGTCAAGAGCTAACGACCTGCGTCTTCAGCTAAGGACTGATAACAGGCTGTTATGAGTCCACCTCGAACAAGCGTAAGATCAAGAACTTTGTCTATTCCTTCCTGGAATAAGTTTATCTTGAAGTCAGAAGCCTGAAGCTGACATATTCTCTGATGACCAAGCAAAACCAGGAGACGTTGGAGACGTAAACCAGAACCTTGCTTGAAGGTATCGTACTGGTCCCCACAAGGATCCGTGCATCTGAAAGGCTACAAGGTCTTCCCTCTTACCGGGCTGTCGTCAAAAGGTAAAGAGCTGTTTACAAAACGTACCTGGATTTTAGCAGAAGTCGGAGGAGAAGTGTCACTCTGGTATCATGCTCATGATAATTTCTTCTTAAATCTTTCCTCCTACTCTTTCCCCTCTCAATCTAAGCTGGAAACTATTTTTAAGTTAAAGAGCCCACAGACTAAATATGTTTAACATCTAGTATTTATGTCTGTTGTGTTAAATTTAAGTGTGCTGACGTATTTGAATTGAAAGAAAGTGAAATCATGTCAATCAAGTGTAATGGTGTTAATTTAGTTGATTTATTTTAAATAAATGGTAGTGTCGACTGGCATACCAAACTAAGTTAATGTCCATTGTCACTTAATGGCTCTGTTTATTTATCCATCATAAAGATCACAGAAATATTGGGTAAACTGAAAAAGAACAGAATCCGTGAATATTTACTATTCAATCTGAATAAGTAAATTAATTAAGGTAAAGAGGTCAGTATTAATATTGACCTCCTCATTAACCCTTTACATCTGGTGGCCTCGTACGTGGTTCTGAAAGTTTATTGATATCTGTGGTCTCAGTCATGAACTGTAACGTCATGTTTGCATAAGTGGATCCAAGTTTTAAACTCTGAGGATAATGATTTTGGCTGGAAGTGTTCAAAGCAGGCAGATTCTGCATGTTTTTATCATTTGAAGCTGAGAGATTGTTATTGTTCAACTCCTTAATACGCTGTGGGAGCTTTTAGGTGAAGTTCTGTCAGCCCGTGGTCTGTGGGGGGGTTCTGGTTCCGTTTCGGCCCAGTTCACGCACAGACTCCGGCACAAAGCTTTGTTTGACCGCCGAGTCAAAAGCCTGAAAGCTATAATTTAACATCTACAAGATTGCTGTTGTGGTATTTTACATGTTAGAGCAGGTCAAAGAAGCATATAACTGTTAGAACGTTGTCGGATAGTGGTTCTGTTCAGACCCGAGTTTCTGATCCACGACAAAGTGGACCGGAACCGACCTTGACGCGCTCCGAGAGAGTCCGTGTTTGTTCAACAGCTGCAGTGCTGTGTTACTGAGCGTAACTAAGTTGGCCTGTCTAGGTGTGTTCGCCGCATGTTTCAGAATTTTGGAAAGTTAATTTGTAGCGTTTGAGTTGTTTTAAGAGTCCATAAGGTTGTGGTCTGCGGTGCTGAGCTAACGTTAGAGCTACGTGTCCAAGTACACGTTTGTTTATGAGCTGTGATTGGATGAAACGAGAGCTGTGAGCTGTCAATCACTCGTAGCGAGCGCTGATTCGCTGTAGTGGGAACGCACGCCGTTGCGACCAACCCACTTTGTCGTCATTTCCGGTACTACATTGGGCGAAGGTAAGAAAACTACGTTTACCATGAATGCTTGGAATGAACTACAACCGCTGTGATTGATTGGTTGACGTCACGTATCTGTGTAGCGAGCTCCGCCTCGCTCAGCACAGCAGAGCTGGTGACGCGCTGCGTCGACCCGCCTATTTGTGTCGTCATTTCCAGGTGCAGGTTCACACACACACGGTGAAAAGAGATTTCACTAAAAGTTTAAAAAACTCAATTTAAGCCATCTAAACTGTCTAACAACATAAATTTGTCTCTGACAAGACCGCAGTTCGAGCGTTTATCACGAACACACTAGAAACTAACTCTAAAAGGTAGTTTTAGTTTAAATACTGAATGAAAAATTTAGTCTCCTCGTGATAACAAACATTAAGACTCGAAGCTGCCTCCTGTTGGTTAAAAGACGTTGACAGATGAGTTTTCTCAACAACATCATAAAAAAGTCAGCATTTTTATGGTGAAATTACCAGCTTTTAAAATTGTTCTGTACGCAAACAAAAACTCCTGTTTATTTTAAATAAAAATTTTAGAATAACAAAGGTACAGACGGACAATTTATGCTCATTTTAAATACTGAAGAGATTTAGAATAACACTCAAAACAGCAATTTTTATTTGATTTTCAAATTAAATAAAAATAAAAAATTATAGAGAACAGAGCATTTCCACATTAAGATCTTCACATCTCTGAAGATTAACACCCGCATGTACCAGCTTGTTGATTTTTACAGACTCAAAACAAATATGGATACACAATCAGATGACGTTGTACCATCCTCATCCTTGAAGGATGCTGATGGTGAGGAGAAAATCCCAGCGCAGGAGGATTCAGACACTGAGTCAGAGGACACAGATTGTGTTGATAATGCCTTAAAGCTGCTAACTAAACCCCTCGTGAAGTATGGTGAGGAGATAGCAGCAATGGACACCTCGACTCTGAACACAGAGTTAGAAAATCTAACAACAAGCATACTCAAAAAAGATGGGAAAAAGCTCAGCGCCGACCGTCTAGCCAAATTGGCCCTTCTGTTGAAGGCCAGACTGGACCATGAAGTGGAGAGGTGTGTGGACCTTGAGGAGAAACTGGCTGATGAGAAAACTAAACACGAAGGTACCACTTCAGATTTTGTGTCATACCAGAAAACGACAAATACAGAGACTGAACGTTTAAAAAATGAAATACAGTCGCAAACACAGTCATATGAGGAAAACATTCGTTCCAGAGGACGAAAATATGACGAGTCTGTCAGGGAGAATGAAAAATTACAGCAAGAAATACAATCGCTGTCTAGAGAATTACAAGAGAACAAGGAAAAAAGAGAAGAAACCCACAACCTGTGCACAAGGTTGAAAATTGAGTATGATAGATTAAAAGAACAACTAAAAGAGAGCACTCAATTCGAGGAAAATAAAAAACTCAGTGAACAGTGCACAGCGCTACAAACTGAAGTTGATTGTTTACGCAGAGAAGTGACTGAAAGTAAGGTGGAACTGACCTTAACTAAAGAAAACCTTTTTAAAGAAAGGGAAAGATGGGTGGATGTTGTGGCAAAGCAGTCTCAAGGCTTCACACCCCCACCACCTCCACGCGGTAATGCAGAATTGCTCACCGTACCTGTTAAGACCCGCCAGTCGGAGCAGGGACTTGCGTCCTCAACAACAACACCTGCACATGGATCACAGGTAAATGGGAATAGCAATGGTGCTAACCTTTCTATTCCAATACCTGAACTCCAGAAGCTTTCTAGATACATTCAACGCTTTGAGCCAGGGCCGTTGGGTTCAATCCATACAAAGACCTACCTAGACTCTCTTGACTTCCAACTGGGTAATTTTCCAAATGCTACTGCTGAGGATAAAATTGCACTGATCAGGCTCACCGCAGACTGGCCTGTATATGCCTTCATTGATCGCCAACCAGACGCCATGAAAACAGATTACAAACTGTTGCGTGATACTCTTATACGAGAGTTCACTCCAAACATGGGGCCTGGTGGCTACCCTGATGCCGAGAAGGTCGTGCAAGGTAAGAAAGAGCATCCACAGGCATATTACCAGAGAATGTTCCAGGCTTTCTTTGGTAATCGCAATGAACCGGGCATGGAGGACGAAGTAGGTTTTAAATACCTTTTCGGTAAAAACCTCCACCCTGATATAAAAGAGTCAGTACAAGTGATGGCTAATTTCAGAGACAAAACCATCAAGGAAATGAAACAATGCGCCGTAAATGTTTTCGAGGCCCGCATGGAATGCAGAACACCCGTAGAGGTGTTCACGAGTGCGAGAGTCGAACCCCAATCGCTGGAACTGGAAGGGACGCGAGCACCAGCTCCCTATCCACCGACAGGCGAAAAGAATCAGACCTTTCAACCCGACAAACCACAAAGTGGGGGTACCCGCTGGAGAAAGAAGCCAGGGTGGCTCAGGCAAAACACGGAGGGTGAACAAAAGGATCAAAAGGGGGGTGCGCGTCCAAGGAGTACAGATTATGGGTACAGGGGTAACCCATATAACCAAGGGTGGTCCCAGCAGGAACCCCCGAACCAAGGGCGGTCCCAGAGGGGACCCCCGAAACCAGGGTGGTCCCGGAAGGGACCCCCGAGCCGTGGACCTGCTCCTCCTACCCCTCGAACAGAACAGTCCGAGACAGGAAAAAAGTCGCAAAAGTCCCAGAGGAAAGGCCGTAATTCTCTGTCCCCAGAGGACATGGAGAAATTACGTCGGTTTTTAAAAGATTTGGATGATACAGGCAAGGATAACAAGCCTGGAGTATTGTGCAGCACTGTCGTTGACAGATGCTCAGAGCACACAAATAACAACAATGCCACAGTTGCTGGCAGTCACAAAGATACTGATGGTCAGGTTGCTGACAATCAGGGTAATGACAGTCAAATCATTGACAGTCCAGAATGTGACAGTCAACAAAACATTGACTGTAACCATGACTTCATTGTTACGGAGTCTGAGCAACCCTCGTCAGAGCAAGGGGGGGAAAGCTCACTCACCGCTGAAAGTGGCTCGCCACGAACTGAACAGTCAGACCCATGTGTGTCTGCACTAACAGTACTGATAAATGAAGGTCACACAGTCGGGGGTAGGCGTGATAAACGTCAGAGAAAACCTGGTAAGTTCCTGTGTGACATTATCAGAAAGGGGCCCGCTAAGAAGGCTTACCTGTCCATCACGTTGGAAGGGGTCCTCAGAAAAGAGGCCCTCTTGGATGGTGGGGCAGACATATCCGTTATGTCACCCACACTGTTAGAAGAGCTACGGCTGGCCGCTAACGGTGTTGACAGGGAAATACCCCTCAGAGAATGTGCTATAGTTTTGCAGGGTCTCTCGGAGACGAGTACAACCCTAACAGCTATAGCAATGGTTCACATGCAGATTGGTGTAACGACACTATACCACCCGGTATACGTGTCCACCGTTGACTCATGCCCATTTTTGGTTGGCCAGGACTTTATAAACCGCTTCGACGCGGTTATAGATTATGGCGATCAGTCAATGTGGACCAGAGTGAGTCAACCACTGCCGATCGATATGCCTACACAGAGTAACACTGACCGTCTAACGGCAGGTACCGCGGAAGGCAAAAGGGAATGCTCAGACGAGAGCACAATCCCTGTGGATGAACCTTCAACTACAGGTGAGGCAGTAGAGGCCCAACAAGAGAGCCCCCTCTGCGAGCTGAAACAGTTGGCACTCACTGAACACTACCTACCACAGGTAGTCAATGGTGTTGAGATTCAAGGATCCCACACCGATGATGCTGTTCTGTCCCCTTGGACGGAGAAATCAGCGATCAGCCAAGCTTTCTTTGGAACCTTGGTTAAGAAACAGTTGGGTCTCGGAATGAACAAAAAGGCTTTCCGCTTCTCGTTAGACCCCAACGATAAACAGGTAATGACCGCTAAAGGGATCATTGACCTTAAACTAATCTGGAACCAACGAGAACTGGATCACCCGTTCCTCGTGGTCCCGAACTTACCACATGCAACCTACATAGGCTCCGACATTTTGGTAAGATTAGGTGTCCGAGTGGACATCAACAACAATGTACTGTGGTCACTGGATACAGCCACGAAGGACTCTCCTGTGCTGACCACAGAGAACCTTAAAGCTGGACAGACCATTCCAGAGGTCTGTCAGATTGCTAACAGCCATAACACTGCGGTACCACCACAGGTTATGAACAAGCCAGTGATGTGTCACATCATGAAAGGACAAGCTATTAGCACAAAACAGGCATACTTTCAACCATCTCCTATGTTTTTCAACTTAGGACTGTCCATGGAGGCCACATGCCAAGTGACCCTCGACTGCAGAACCACGACTGTTGCTGTGTGCAACACAAGCACAGAAGAGGTACTGATCCCAAAAAACACACAGCTAGGATGGTTGATCTCTACTGATTTTCATGATTTTGAGCTAAGCATTCCATTTCTGGGAGGACTCCCAGAAAACTTGATCCCAAATCAACACACGGGGCAAGTCTTGTTCACGAAACCAACACAGGCCATAGCTCTTTTCTCCCCCACTGAGGCCGACCAGGACACTGTCCGCAGGTTCGGTTTCAACAAAGGAGACAGTCTATGCCCCCAAACTTACAGTGCACTACCTGTAAACAGGTTTCACGACACTGAAAGGGACTCAATGGAGCTCCCCAAAGAACAAGAACCCCTCTCAATTGCTTCACAGATTGACCAGGTGGTCGCCCAAGCCGACGCCCTGAAAACTGATGAAGAAAGGGACAGACTTCGCAAAGTTCTTTTAAAGTATGAGAAATCATTCTCAGCTGACTCGATGGATTGTGGGTTGACCACGCTCCACACAGTGAGCATCCCAACCCCGCCTAATGCTCCCCCTGCATTTGTCAGACAGTACAAGATTCCTCTGGCAGCACATCAACCTATCAGAGAAATCATTAATGACCTGTTAGAAAAAGGTATCATCCGATACTGTAACAGCACTTACTCTGCGCCTTTATGGCCGGTGTTAAAACCAAATGGTAAGTGGAGACTCACTATAGACTACCGAAAGCTAAACAAACAAGTTCCCTTATCCAGATGGCCTATGACGCAACTCCAACAGGAACTGCCCAAGGTCACCAATGGTAAGTACTTCTCGACCCTCGACGTCGCCTCTGGTTTTTGGACCATCCCTGTGCGCGCCGAGGACCAGTACAAACTAGCTTTCACTTTTGGTGGCCGTCAATACACCTTTAACAGGTGTCCCTTTGGCTACGCTAACTCACCTGCAGAGTTCAACATCTTCTTGAACAAAGCATGTCCAGACGCCCACGAGCGTGGAACACTGATCTACGTGGACGATGTCCTTTTGAGGCAGCCAACACTGGACTCACATTTGGCTGAGATCGACCACGTTCTGAATCAGCTGACAACTGCTGGTGCTAAGATATCACTGTCAAAATGCCAATGGTGCAGAACCAAAGTGGACTACGTTGGCCTACTTGTAGGTCCTGACGGAGTACAACCACAGCTGACTCGCACCCAAGGCCTCGACAATCTCAAAGTCCCCACCAATCTCAAAGAACTACAAAGTTTTCTGGGCGTGTGTAACTACTCGAACCAGTTCATCGAAAACTATGCGGACCTTGCGAAACCACTGACTGAACTCCTTAAAAAAGACGTACCATTTGTTTGGACTGACAAACAGCAACAGGCAATGGACGCTCTTATAAACAGGATCAAGTCAGCCCCTTGTTTAGTCTACCCAGACTACAACAAAGAGTTTTACTTGGAAGTGGGCTTCTCAGCTCATTGCATAAGTGCAGGTCTGTACCAGATACACGACAGAGACAAACGTGTAGTAGCCTACGCCAGCAAAACGATGGCAGGCCCCGAGTTGAGATTCTCAGACTGTGAGAAAGCTCTACTGACCACAGTGTGGGCAGTTAAACATTTCTCCAGCTACATTGGTGGACAGAAAATCATTGTGGAAACACAACACCAGCCAGTGACTTTTCTTAACAGTGAACGCATCAGAGATGGTGTGGTGACAAACTCACGTGTTGCAACGTGGCTCATGGCGCTTCAAAGTTTTAACCTAGACATACGTTATGGTCAAAACAAGAAGTCTCATCTGGGGACGGACTTGGCAATCTGCCAGAAGTGTACACAAGATGTACCAGCCACCCAGCCGCCGGTTGAGGTAAAACCCCCAGTAACTGAAGACCCGAATCACCACTTCTTTGATGACAATATCTGCAAAGATATGACAACATTGTACGTGGATGGATCTTCATTCCTCCGCGACAAGATCTGCAGAGCAGGTGTTGGAGGGGTCCTCCTCCAAGACCAAGAGCAGATAACTTTCAGCTACAAATTAGGATCTCAGACTTCTCAGTACGCTGAGATTGCAGGAATCCTAATAGCTCTCCAGATGGTAGTAGAACGCTCCATCAAGACGCTAGTCATCTGCACTGACTCTAACTATGCTCGTTTGAGTTTCGCTTGTCACCTCGCTGTGTGGAAACAGAACGGTTTCCTAACAAGCGACAGAAAAGTGGTCAAACACAAAGAGCTTTTCATAGCGTGTGATCACTTGGTGACATCACACGACTTACAGATCTACTGGAAGAAAGTTCCAGGGCATTCTAGAGTCCCAGGCGATGACAAGCACTACAATGACATTGCAGACTCCTTAGCCAAAGAAGGAGCCGACGAAGGTCCTCTATGGTCCTTCGACCCCTCCTGGTTAATCGAGACTCTGCCAACACAACCTTCAGTCAGAGTTATGGCAGTCACACGTGCACAGGCCGCAGCCAGACCTGCTGACTCTCGCCCGCAAACTAATGCCCAGGTGGACTGGACCTCATCTGATAACAGACAAAGTGTCCTCAGTCGTCTACGAAATCAAAATCAGCAAAGGCCGCAAAGAGCCAATTGCTAAATGGGTACATCGAAATCAGATCAAACCTTACAAGGCGTTCAATGACTCCACAAAAGACAAAGATCTCACAAACTCACCGACTTCATGGGATAATAAGGTCGTCCAAACACAAGTTAGTAAATAAACTAATCAGGTTTAAACTACCATATTTCCCACCCTATAAGTCGCATTGTCCAATTTGAACTTAGAAACGCTAAGCCTAAAACCCACAACAAAAAACTAACCTTAACAACCGTTTAAATCCACGAGATTTAATTTGACCTCGGTCATAAAGTTGAGACCTGTTTTTCTTGTGTGTTGCACTTTGGAATCTGACGACAAGAGTGTGTCGAAGCAGTGAAACGTTGTTTCCTTGTTGTTTAGTCATTACTGTTGTCATTAGTTGAGATATTGTTTTGGTTCTGAACACTCCCAGCCAAAAAGGTTTTGTATTAACATTGGTTAATGAATGATATGGATTTAACTATGCCAACATGCAGTTCGTTTTGTTAAATCTCAATCGTCGAAGAGTCAATGTAGTTTAAAGCTACTTTAGGTACCATAAACTACACTGGTCTCACAATTTCTATATTGAACCGATTCGATCGTTTCTATTCTAGATCATCTATTCATTTTTGATGAGTCTCACCATAGACTTCTAAATTTTATAGGGAACACCAAATCCTACGTCGTCGTCTTAAAGGACAACAGACATTTAGACCAAACTATATTTTCTTTTCTATCTTAGTTAATTTAACTTAAATTATGAATGGAGGAATAGTTTGGAAGAAGAGGCCTTCGTTACAGAAGCCCTCCAAAATTTTATAGGTATAGATCCCTATCTCTCATTTTACAGAATTGATCCACCCCTTAATTGGTAATTTTAGCTGATCTAAACCATGATAGCTTACATACCAGGTGCATATAGGTAAGGCTAATGTAAAATCCCAATCATAAGCCCACCTAAAAAACCACATAATTGCATGACACATAGAACCAGAGTGGCACTGACTGGAAACCAACCAGCCAACAACCTTCGATGTGGGGACCTGCAGCTCCAACGCTTGGTCTTCAACCTTCATCCAAGGGTCGCCTCCTCTGCGTCAATCGAGGGATCCCCTCTACATGCTGATTATGAAAACAATTGTTGCTGATCAATCAACAAAACTAATCGTTGTGGAATTACTGCTGTGGAATTACCGCTGTGGATTATAAGACTTTGTTTTCCAAGGGATCACAGACTTTGTTTTCCAAGAGTTAACAGACTCAGTTTTCCAAGGGATTAAAAGCTTTTCGCAATGGGATTACCTCCGAACAGTATGGAATTTCCAAAAACTTTATGGGATTATAATTTTGATTTTTCTTTTCCACTTGCTGGATTACTTCAAGATCAGAGACAGTTCAATGTTCCTTTCGTGTTGGACCCCATCCCCAAGGACTGGCGATGGCTTCCAAAAGGGGGGAGATGTAGTGGGCATGACCGTGTCCACTTTGATACACCTGTGTATTTTTGAACTGTTCCAGAGATGACCTTTACTGACCTCTCAGTAAAGCAAGACATTTACTACAAATTATTCCATTAGTTGTAATCTGAGAACATAGTCACCAAAAGAGACTATTTCTATCTTTGATTTTATTCTAATGTAATCAAAAGAATAACTTTTGTCATTTTCATGATGTGTGCTTTTAAGCTGTGTTATTCTGTAAGAGTTAAACTGTGTCCAATGCTGTGTGAAAGTTGACGACTCGGGTCAGAGAGACCCGGCCGTTTTGTTTAGAAAGTCAGAAGACAGTTAATCCGTTGTTTTTCATGAGAAGGGCTCCAGCACTCTCTGTCTTTCCAAAACATTTTCACTCTGCTGTGAATTTCACCTTGAATCTTGATAACAACAAGTGAACTCCTCGCTGGTCCACGGACCAATGAAAAAGACACAAGTCTCACTCCTCTCATGATCTTCTTTTAAGTTCTACGTTTTGCTGGAACGCTTCGAAGTCTGCTGGGAACTTCAAAGAGATGTGAACTTTCCCAAAGAGCTGGATGAACTCAGTCAAACGCTAAGGACAGTCATTCAGTTAAAGGCTGATAACATGCTTGTTATGAGTCCACTTCGAACGAGCGTAAGCTCAAAACTTTGTTTATTCCTTCCTGGAATAAGTTTATCTTGAAGTCAGAGGCCAGGAGCTGACGCATTTTCTGATGACCAACGCGAAACCAGGAGACGTTGGAAGGTAAACGAATAACCTGCTCAGAGGTACTGGTCCCCGCAAGGACCCCGTACATCTGAAAAGCTACAAGGTCTTCTCTTACCGGGCTGTCGTCAAAAGGTAATGAGCTGTTTACAAACGTACCTGGGATTTAGCAGAAGTCGGATGGAAAGTGTCATTTCTGGTTACATTCAAGATAAATAACTTCCTCCTTTAACCTCTACTTCTTAAATTTCTCCATCTCCATTATCTATCTGGTGACTATTTTTAAGCTAAGACTGAGCCACAGACTAAATATGTTAACATCCTGTATTGAAGTCTGTTGTGTTACAATTTAAATGTGCTGACGTATTAAATTGAAAGATCATTATTAAGGATTTCTTTACTTCTCAGAGCCTGGATTTTTTATTCATAACGGAATCATGGACAAGTGACTTGGGTGAGTCCAGCGTTTTTAATGAACTCCTACCACAAAACTGTTGCTATTTTAATTTTCCAAGAATGATGGGACGAGGAGGAGGAATAGTGACGATCTTTAAAAACTGTTTCTCTTGTAAAAAGTTGACTCCGACCAGTTTTTGTAGTTTTGAGCTTGGTCTTTTTGAACTTGGTGGTTCTCATACTGTGTTATGTGCGGTGGTCTACCGGCAACCAAAGTATAACAAAAATTTCATAAATGAATTTTCTGA
The DNA here is from genome assembly GCA_038048925.1 of Garcialebias charrua. Taxonomy (NCBI): domain Eukaryota; kingdom Metazoa; phylum Chordata; class Actinopteri; order Cyprinodontiformes; family Rivulidae; genus Garcialebias; species Garcialebias charrua. The sequence goes on along the minus strand of JBBPBX010067689.1, from coordinate 5,721 downwards.
TTTTCTGGCCGACATCATGCTGCATTATGATAGGATCCTAATTACTGGTGATTTTAATATTCATGTTTGCTGTCCTTCCTCACCCATGGCTCAGCCATTTTTAAATGTTATTGATTCTTTTAATTTTGTGCAATTTGTGACCTGTGCTACACACGAGCATGGTCACACTCTGGATCTGGTTTTGACGTATGGTTTGCCGGTTTTTGATTTGGTGGTTGGTGACCCTTTATTTTCAGATCATATGCCAGTTTTATTTAATATAAAGCAGCCTATTACTAAGGTTAAATCAAGCACTGCAGCGAAGCTTTGTCGTGTTCTTAAACCCTCTACTGCTGTTGGGTTTTCTTCTGTTTTTAATATGAATTCGAAAATCCCTGAAACCATGATGGACAATGCTGATGATATCAGCAACTGGTTTTACTCCACCTGCAAAACGACTCTGGATTTGGTGGCACCATTGAAATTGCGAACTGTAAAACCTAAATATGAACCGTGGTTGAATGTGGATACTCGAACTGCCAGGAAAAACTGTCGTAAGGCTGAACGTAAATGGAAGAAGGATAATCTGCAGGTATCGCTTCAAATACTGAAGGATAGTTGGCGCTGTTATCAGAAAACTGTGAAAGATGCCAAGAGACAATATCTAATCAATCAGATTGTGTCCAGGAATCAAAATCCTGTTGTTTTCTTTAAAATCATTGATTCTGTTCTGAATCCTTCACGCCGTGCTCTTGTGGAGTCTTGCCCTGCACTATGTGAAAGGTTTCTACAGTTTTTTGTTGATAAGGTCACTTTGATTAGGGCTCAGATCTTGCCCTCTATAAATGACCCCTCCGACTATGTGTCTTGCACTGGTGTTTTTCAGTGTTTTGATTATGTCAGTTTAGAATCCTTACAGGAGGTGGTTAGTCATCTAAAACCTACCGGTTCCCTGGATGATGCTATCCCACCTCGTCTGTTCAATGAGGTTTTTTCTACTATAGGCCTTTCGGTTCTTGCCCTTGTAAATAGTAGTTTGTCTTCAGGTGTTGTCCCTGGAAACTTAAAACATGCAGTTGTCCAGCCTTTGATTAAGAAACCAAATTTGGATCCCGATATCATGGGAAATTATAGACCTATCTCTAAACTACCTTTTGTTTCTAAGATTCTTGAGAAGGTAGTCTATGATCAACTAATGGCTTATCTTGTTGAGCATAACATTTTAGAGGTCTTTCAATCTGGTTTTAAATCTTTTCATAGTACAGAGTCAGCACTTTTAAAGGTTTTTAATGATATTTTCCTTTCAACAGATGCTGGTGACTATGTTATTTTGGTTTTGCTGGATCTTTCGGCTGCTTTTGACACTGTTGATCACAATATTTTATTTAAACGCTTAGAACAGTGTGTGGGCATTGGCCATACAGCCCTCAACTGGTTTAAATCCTACCTGACAAATCGTACTTTTTGTGTCTCTCTTGATGGCCATAGGTCCTCCTCTGCTCCTCTTTCATATGGTGTTCCACAGGGCTCAATTTTGGGCCCTGTTCTTTTCCTGTTGTATCTTCTGCCGCTTGGCTCAGTCCTTCGAAAACACGGGATTGCTTTCCATTGCTACGCAGATGATACACAGATTTACGTACCGGTAAAGAAAGCAGACCACACTTCTCTCCAGTCTTTGCTCCTATGTTTAGAAGATTTGAAGACTTGGATGTCTCTAAATTTCCTGAAACTAAATGAAGACAAGACAGAGGTAGTGATTTTTGGGAGTTCCTATGGAAAGTCTTTGCCTGTTGACTGCCTACTGACTCGTTACATAAAGCCAGTTGTTACAAATCTGGGAGTAAAAATAGATGCAGATCTAAGGCTGGATTCTCACATCAGAACAGTTGTGAGATCTAGCTTTTTTCACTTAAGGCAGTTGGCAAAAGTGAAACCAATTCTCCCAAGGCAACATTTTGAAACAGCAATCCATGCTTTTGTAACCACTCGGCTGGATTATTGTAATGCTCTTTATGCTGGCTTAAGTGATTCTTGCATTTCACAGCTGCAAAGAGTTCAAAATGCTGCTGCCCGACTTCTAACAGGAACACGGAAATTTGATAGTATTTCTCCTGTTTTGGCCTCTTTACATTGGCTACCAGTGTATTATAGGATTCATTTTAAGGTACTTTTGTTCGCTTTTAAGGCTCTGAACGGCCGATCTCCTTCGTATTTGACTGAGCTACTACAAACTTACACTCCCCCCCGTTCTCTCAGATCTGCTGACCAGCAGTTTCTGAGGATTCCAAAAACTAGACTTAAGCTCAGAGGTGACCGTGCTTTTTCAGTGATTGCCCCTAAACTCTGGAATGACCTTCCGAGTGACATAAGACAAGCCTCGTCCATTGTAGTTTTTAAGTCTCTTCTTAAAACTCATCTCTTCTCTTTGGCTTTTGACGCGATCCGAGATGTTTGATTTGTTTTTGTGTGTGTAACTTTTTTACTGTTTTAAATGCTAGTCTTTTATCTGACCTTTTAATTTTGTACTGTATTTTATTTTTTACTGTATTTTATGTTTGTGTACAGCACTTTGGTCCTACGGTTTTATAAAGTGCTTTAGAAATAAAGTTGGTATGGTATGGTATGGTAAAGTGAAATCATGTCAATCAAGTGTAATGGTGTTAATTTAGTTGATTTATTTTAAATAAATGGTAGTGTCCTTGACATACCAAGCTAAGTTAACGTGTCCATTGTCACTCTATGGCTTCTGTTTTACTTATCCATCATAAAGATCACAGAAATATTGGGTAAACTGAAAAAGAAAAGAATCCGTGAAATTACTATTCAATCTGAACAATTAAATTAATTAAGGATAAAGAGGTCAGCTTAATACTGACCCCTGCTAAAATCCTTTACATCTGGGCAGTGGCGGACTTAGACATTTTGGGGCCCCAGGCAAACCTTTGTAAAGGGGCCCTCCCCCAAGTCAGCCTAAATGTACCATTAGGCCCTGCCCTGAAGGTCAAAGATTTTCATGTTCATAGTCTAATACTGGGAACTAGACAATAAAAACAACTGTTTTTTTTCTCTCTACTTTAATAAGGTACAACTATCCTTTAAAGTCTTTTTGCAAAACATGTTTTATTATTATCTCGGGGTCTTGTTCACGAATGAGGGAAAACTGGAGCGTGAGATCGATAGGCGGATAGGTGCAGCGTCCGCAGTGAAGCGGGCGCTGTACCGGTCTGTCGTGGTGAAGAGAGAGCTGAGTCAAAAGGCAAAGCTCTCAATTTACCGATCGATCTACGTTCCCACCCTCATCTATGGTCATGAGCTTTGGGTTGTGACCGAAAGAACGAGATCTCGGATACAAGCGGCTGAAATGAGTTTTCTCCGCAGGGTGTCTGGACTCTCCCTTAGAGATAGGGTGAGAAGCTCAGTCATCCGGGAGGGACTCGGAGTAGAGCCGCTGCTTCTCCACATCGAGAGGAGCCAGTTGAGGTGGCTCGGGCATCTGGTTAGGATGCCTCCTGGACGCCTCCCTGGTGAGGTGTTCCGGGCATGTCCCACCGGGAGGAGACCCAGAGGAAGACCCAGGACACGCTGGAGGGACTATGTTTCTCGGCTGGCCTGGGAACGCCTTGGGATTCCCCCAGAGGAGCTGCTCCAAGTGGCTGGGGAGAGGGAAGTCTGGGCCTCCCTACTTAGGCTGCTACCCCCGCGACCCGACCCCGGATAAGAGGAAGAAAATGGATGGATGGATGTTTTATTATTGCAATAAAAGGCTCTAAATCAAGTCTTACACCAAAATTCAACAACACTAAATAAACACAAACAAATAGAGAGGGTAGATGTGAGCAATACAGTAGAAATATATTTTCCTAAATTATAAGATTTTCACAACTTTAATTCTTTTAACGTTATATTACATATTCTGTAACAGGGAACAGTTGTTAGATCAATGTGAAAAAGTGAGTGTGTGTAGTTGAGATGTGGTACTTTGAGATTAATTCACACACTGGCTCGATATGAACAGCAAGATGTCCAGGCATGAGACACTTTTTACAGCATTAAGTGATCATGAATTACCTTGATTATTCAGCTGGACTTCTATGAAAGTTGTCTTCTGTCTTGTTTCTGGTCTTTAATGATGCATGTTTAAAGACTGCATCTGAAAAAAACAACAAATGTTAGTGTTGGAGGAAATAAAAGAAAAAATAAGACATTATTACATTTAACACATGTGAAGGCTCTCATTTATCCAAGTTTCCATAATTAAGACTGAAAGTTTTGACTTCTTTTTAAACCTTAAAACTTACACAGACTGTAAGACGTACTGTAAACTAAATGACTCAAATAATGTCACAGATTTTCCCACCTGGATTATTGAGCATGCATCAGGGAATGTCACTTTTCATTTATATCAATTTTTACATTTTAGATAACATTTTAATTTAGCAATCCTAGCCTTTTGATTCTGTTGTTTTAAACTAACAGTGGCATTTCTGTCCAAAGCAAACCTGTCATTATTAAAAAACACATTTTTGCATTACTCTGAAAGCTATAAGTTGTGCTTTATAATGTATTTAATGGAGGGACTATGGACCAAATAACAAAACAATGATAGTCTGATGAAGTTTTAACAGTCAAATATTTTGTAAAATGGTTGAGAATTTTTTTTTTATAGATAACTGTGGAATATTTTAGATCTATTCTATTCAATGTAAAGTCCGAATAATTTAATAATACTGTATACTAAGCAAGCAGGGCAGAGAGCTAAAGTAGGTAAAATATATAATCCCCTCTCTCCTATTTAAGTCAGAAGATTTAGGTCGAATATCTTTTAATATTTTGATACAGAAAGAAAACGTGAAAATAGTGGTTGTCTCAGCTGATTACTGTTAGGATTTCTTTTACCCAACCTACAAAATAATTTCTAAAACTCGTACCTCATCTTGCTGTGAATCCTCGTCTTTATCTTCATCTTGAGTCACTGCCTCGGCGCCATTAACTTCCTCCTGGATCCTGATGTCCGGCGGCGGTTCCGCCACACTTTTAAATGGGCCGCTGCCGCTCGTGACCGTCATTAGCAGTTGATGAAGTTTTAGAATTCGACCCATTAAAAAAGGTTGTCACTTTCGGTAGTGAAGAAACATACGTTATTGTTTTTTGACGCTTTTTACGTTTTTCAGCTCCGCTTTTCTGTCTCCTGTCTCCCGCTTCCTTCTCACTCAAACAGCAAGCGAGCATACAGCACTTCCTGGATTAGTGGGTGACGTCATGACTAGTGCATTAACAGAGTACCCGAGTTTTCGACAGCTCGAGTGCTTTGACTTCTATCGAGGCTTTTTTGTCCACCTCGGGTACCCGTAGTGACGTCACATTTCACATTTCACAGCGCGCGGGGCAGCTTTTAGCTTTTAGTAGACGCTACAAAATGGATTCCTGTGTGCGCACGGATGTTAATGGAGCAGGCCGTCTTGTCAAAAAGGTAAAACAGTTTATAATTTTATAAAATGCGCTACTTCGTGTTGACTTTCTTTGTAGTAGATTGTGACAGCAGAGGGCAGTGTTGCAATGCAGGTCCCATATTATAACACGGCCGAAACGGCTTCCTCTCTCTCGTTTCACAAACAAAAAAAACAAATATTCATCTCTCTAGAGCTACCAAAAATCTATAAACACAATCTCTAAAAGTAAACCTAAATTGCACAGCTGCAGGCGGTGGTACGGTGTGGCTGTGGCCCCATTTGTTTTTTAAGT
>JBBPBX010067687.1:7992-19339 GCA_038048925.1 Garcialebias charrua | reverse complement strand
GGTCGGGGGTTCCCTGTATATATATATATATATATATATATATATATATATATATATATATATATATACTATATATATATATATATATATATATATATATATATATATATAGTATATATATATATATATAAATATATATATATATATACATATATACAGTATACTGTATGTATATAATTTTTTTCATACATCTGACCACATATCTGTTTCACTTGCATAAACATTATTTAGTAATTCCTGTTATTTCCCTACCCTCACTGTCTTTTCCTATCAACTCAGCCAATCCACAAGGTATTTTTTTATTATTAATATTTGTAGAGTGTGTCTGTGACATTATTATGAACCATGCATGACATGTTTGTGTGTATGCAGCAGTGTGTGGTGTCTCATTCTTGTATAAAACTGGGGCAGAGCCCGGAGGACTGCAGGTTAATGTGGCCTATTTTAAGTGATTATTCCTGCTTGGCCACAGTGCCTTTGCGACACACATGCAGGCAGATGATTCACAAACATTTCAGAATGACTGATGCATTTTTCTTTGTTCTTTTCTGCTTTTCATTGAGTGTGTTCTATATTTACACAGTGGGTTCATTAACTCAGCTGTTTCTGTTTTTTTTTTGCAAAACTCTTTTAACCACATAAACATATAAACATAAACATAAACATAAACAAACATAAACATAAACCACATTCTGATTTTGCCATTTTGTCTGACCTACAGTATTATTTTCCTACGTATTCTCCTATTTACCCCACCTTGGTTCTTGCATTGTCTTTACACATCCCATCTTCATGCTCTGAAAGCTATCTTGACTTGTGCTAATGAATCTGACCATAGGGAATAGACTCAGTTTTGAATGAATGAGGTCCTTTTTTCCCTTTAATAGCACATTAGGCCTGCAAAAGAGTTGATTCAGTGGCACTGCTATTTATCACATGCCGCTCATAAGAAAAAGTTGAACCACTGCTTTTGGTGAGAAAGACCGTATTTCCTCTAACAGAGACAAAATACAAATTATTTAACGATCACTAAAAACCAATACAGTTAAAACCATTTTTTTCCTACCCGTTACCAGAACAAAATGTTATCAACATATGAATTGCAGGATTTTTTATTTTATTTTATTTTGTAAAGAAATGCATACCTCCATTAGTACTTTAAACCAAAATAATTTACGTTTGAAATGAGATGACGTTATAGCTGTAGTAAACATGTACGGAGCCACCAATATGTAGGAGACACGTACTGTCCACTAGTATGTGGACAGTATTAATAATAGTTTTAATAATGTTGACTTTTAATAATTTTAGTCGCTTGTTTTATCTGAGTGTATGATTCCTCAACTTTTATTATGTGACTTTTATTTATTTTAATTATTTTATTACCTGATTGTGATTGTTTTGTTGTGTGTACAGCACTTTGGTCCTGTAGGTGTTTAAAGTGCTCTATAAATAAAGCTGGTATGGTATGGTATGGTATGTAAAAGTGTGATGCAGGAGTTATCCTGACACAACTTACTTTAATTATTCACGGATTCTCTTCTTTTTCGGATTAAACAATAAATTGTGTGACTAGATGATGAGATGTAAGTGACCACGAAACATTAATTATAGTTGACCCATCAGGATATGGTGTCATTTATTAACAAATCATTTAAACTTCATCATAACATGTACAGTACACTGGATTGGTTCTGATCAATTTTCCTATAAACTAAACGTCAGCACATTAATTTCTAGGAACAACAGAATAAAGTTATGAGATGGTAATTAACTTATATCTGAAGGCACGTTTTAACTTAATGTTACTGGCAAGAGAGTTTAGGAGGAGGGAGGAAGGAAGAGAGTGCATTTATCTTGAAGTGAGTTTCAACCAGAACAGGGCACACTCTTCGGGCGACATCCGCTAAACTCACGTACGCTCTGGTAAACAATCAGCGACTCTTTCACCTTGCAGACATTCAGTCTCGGCTCTGGTAAAGAGATGTGAAGCAGCCTTGGACGTAAAAGGTTTGTTGGTCCAGTTATGTCCTAACCGGTCTCCAGCGTGTATACACTTTCAGCGTCTCGTTGATGTTCGCGTCAAATCGGGCCGAGGTAGTGGCAGTTCCTGGTTGGTTTTCAAAATAAAATATTCCTCAAAAGGAATTTATATTCAAAGGTTTGAGCTTTGAAGCTTGGTTCGGATTTTACAGCAAGCGTGCTGTAGAACCCTTACCGAAGGACAAGGCCTTTGGCACTTGGTCAATGTCTGACAGCTTAGGAGAAAGCTTCATTTCCTCTCACTGTCCAGCAGAACTGAAACGTTCGAGGAAGTGGAAGCTTTTAAAGGGAGCTTGACCTCAGTGTGCTCACTCATTCCTATTGGTTAGTCAACCAGGAAGTAGGAGTGGTTTAGGCAAGGTCAGGGAGTTTATTTGCAGTCAAGGCAGAGAGAATAATTTAGAAAAAAGTGTTTAGAAGTGAGAAGAATACAGGCGCCAGGTTTATGATTAAAACTAATTAAACTGTCTATAACACTTTTAAACAAATACTGAAAGTTCAATATGACATGTCCTTGGCTTAGACAGAGTCTTTGGTTATCAAAATATTGAACAATAACAATGATCATGCCAATAACACAAGGTTATGCTTTTGATATATTTGAATTAGAACTAATTAAAAAGTATCTTGGTGATTTAATTTGTGTCTTGTGATTCAAATTAATGGAATAAACAGTGTTCATTGTCTTCTCTTGAAGGTTTTCAAGAAAAAGGTGTCTCATTGACAGGTTCAGAGAAACGAGGTGTACCACTGAGAGCTTTCAGAGACTGAAGTGTCTCACTACATAGCTCAGGGTTCTGCAACCTTTATAATCAAAAGAGCCATTTTTACACCTTCATTCCCTAAAATCTGTGTGTCTAGAACCGCAACCACCTGCTACAACTGTGATCAACTAGTGGCCCATGTTGTTGGAGGAGACTTTTGTGGCCAGTAGGGGTGACATTATAAAGTTACAATGTCTAATGCTTTTTAACATTTATTGATGTTATTATAATTTAAGACAAATGAAAAGACCACATTCTTGTAAAGAGGTGGGGAAAGTTTTTTTTTTTTAACTAAAAAAACAAACTACAAGACATGCAGATCTATGTATTTTTTTTAAATAAGTATAGAAATAAAGCAAAAAACTAAAGTGAGTACTGTATTTGCCAAATAAATTACATGAAAACAGCTAAAACTAGTCCTTTTTAGTTGTTTGTACAACAGCCAATAAACTTCTGTTTTATGTTACTTTTAGTCGAAGCTTGAAAGAGCCGCTGTGGCGGAACCAAAGAGCCGCATGTGGCTCTGGGGCCGCAGGTTGCAGACCCCTGTTATAGCTGTTTAGTCAAAATCTGCAAATTATGTTTAGTACATTCTCATGCAAGATCTTGGGAAATGGGGTAGCTTTCAGATTATTTCTTATGGATGAGGCTCAGCTACTACCAATCAAAGCATTTATATTTGTACAACTGACTAAGGTATCACCATTTTTGTGTTGGCTAAGGTTGATTTGTGGTGTCGGCCATCTTGAGTCGACTTCTCATTTTAACAATGAAGGCAGTTTTAAATTAATATCTTGCGTAATCAGTTGCTGCTCACACTACTGTATATTGGGAATGACATTCAGATAATGCACCCAATTTTAGCACACAGAAAAATTAACTGAGTTTTTATGTTGATCGTGTTGATGTCCATTCTGAAATAAGTTAATTCCAAAAGGTAATTGTTTGTTAACGTATAACCAATTATTCATTTTTGAGAGTTCCATTATTATTCATATACTGGTTAATGAGATATTCTGCTAATTTCACAGACAATTCAAAATTTGATTATTTTGCAAGTTAGTTGCAGACTAAAAAATAGTCTGCAACCCTAACCCACCAAAGAAATTAAAGTTTCAGGTTTTTTTTTTCTATTTAATGGCTGTATGCTTAGATAGAGAGAACTTTACTACAGTAATTGGCTTTTCTATTTATGTGAATGTTCCTGTAAAGTGCCCTGAGACAACTTTGATGTGATTTGGCGCTATATAAATACTAAATTAAATTGAATTGAATAAGTACTCTTTTTATTTTGATGCACTGCACTTTATTATGATATAGACCTTCCCACTAATTCATCTTCAAAAGAGTCGACACAGTGATTTGTAATATATTGCAAAATATTTCAAATATTTTTTCCAGCAAATTAAATGTATGCAGCTCCCAGGGCAAGAGATCTACACTCACTTTAGTTGTGTGTATATTCAACGTTTAGATTTTTTAAATGTTTTTCTACTCGTGTCTGCAGCCCTTTATTAGTGTAACTGTGAAGTAGGAGAGATAAATGAGAGGAACGCTTTTTATCTGTCCATTGCTTTCCTCTTTAAATGGTCTGTTTTCCTTCTTTAATGAGATCTAATGTAATGAGAGGGACAGCAAAGAAGTGATGGAGAAGAGAGATGAAAGTGAAAAAATCCAGTCCAAGAGAAGATGATCACATAAAATGACTGCAGAGAAGGTGCATCATCTTACTCGATGAAGTTAAACAGTTTATTTATACAGCACCAAGTCTCAGGGTATTGTACAAGAACTTCTATATAGATTATAAAAAACAATTAGTAAAAGTTTTATTTCTAAAGAAGCCAGTTGAAGGAAGTTCAAATCTGACTGTATGTTGTTTATTTTGTTTGTTGGTTTGTTTGTTTGTTTGTTTAATAATGGAGCCTCCTGGTTTTTCTTCTTTAGGGCTCTTTTCATCTAAAAAAGTGACAAATGGCATGATCCAAAAGTAAAGAACATTGACCTTGAGGTTCAGCTTGAATGGTTTTGGACTTTTTTCCTGTGTGAGCACTGTCGGTCTGATCAACCTGGAGTAGAGTTTATTCGTGCGTACACATCGATCCTGGGAGGTTGAGTACAGACTCTTGAGCCTTTCACTTTTTAATAATATTTGAAGCTGTGGTCAGAGCAACATGAATCTACTCTGAAATTGTCTTTTAGCCTTTACCTTTAACATGGATGCCTATAATCTCCTTTTCGAGCTCCTCAGACAGATCTCATTTTTGCTTGCTCTGCTCCAAATCCAGTGTGGTGCAAAAAGGACACTAAACTACTCATCACCATGTTTATTCCTATTAAATAGGCTGCATGGTTTAGGGGAAGCTTATGTGGACCCCGTCTTCATCTGATGGGCTTTTGAAATAAACCCAATTTCAAGATGACTGATGGAGGACTTTATGTAAAGGTCATGGATGTTTTCTCTTACTAATGTTAAATTAATATAGAACCATGCGTGTGAAGTCAACTGAGTCTTTGTCTACTCAGAGAGGAGTCTGATAACTGATAAGTTCTGATAACTTCAAAAACTGTGAACTGTGAAGCAGAGGTTGTCGTGACCCTCCTTTTGTCTGATAACGGGTGTTAAAGCTTTTCCTAACTCTTTGTCTGTGGACAGACCTTGTGACGGGAGACATCGTTAAAAGCCTGTTTTCTATGCTGCACCCCATTGCAATAAATAAACCTGGGTTGAAAAGATCTACTTGCATCCTTTGTGTGGCTATTTGATTAATGAGATGATAGGATAATTAATTTATCCAACAATGACCATTACATCGTATTAACCTTAACTCTTGCAAAAATAGCTACACTGTAACTCTACATTTTTCCAATTCGGAGCTAAATTTTGTCTTAGTAGTAGAAGAGACTCATCCATAACACAATATTTGAAGGCTGATGCATTACACAAGGTATTGCAATATTGCATGAGATCTGGCAAAATGCCATTTACATGGTTTAGTCATACGATCACTTAGTTCAAACCCTGGCATGAAAGGCAGCAAACATTATGCATGGCTTTGTGGAATGGTAGGCCTTTAATTTACATTGCTTTCAGCGTAAAAAATAAATAAATCTACAAACATTAAAACAAAATCAGATTGTGCTGAGGAGATGCTCATTACAATGGTACAAATATGTTTATCTTTGTGTGTGCTATGCATGGAGTTTTAATATCAGTCATCACAGGCTTGTCATTAAATTGTCCAGGATATTAAATGAGGCTTTGATACACCCACTGCAGCGTTCTTGGACCAATTTGGCTCAAACCTCTCCCCGTTGACGTTAATGCATCCCTCACCACGTTCTCCTCGTCGCCAGGTTAGATTAGGTTTGTTTTGCCGGGATCAATTTCTGCTTGGCCCCTGATCTAGCTGCTCTGTTAATGAACTTGCTGTCTTTGGAGCACCAATGAAAACAGAGGTGGGACTTTGCACGCACTTGTAATGAGATTTTTCCCGTTTTGAAAACAGCTGAACTTGTTAAATTCCCACACTGTCATGCCGCAGCCAACTCTCGATTAAAAGTTACCTTGTAATCTCAGTTTAATTAAGGTTGGGAACAAGAAAGACCAAGGAGCATGTCAAAATCAAATGTAGTTTCAGTGTAGCAGTCTGCAACCAGCCATAACTCACGGAAAGCTGCGCTTGTTAAAGACCATCCCCATTCATAATCCAGATGTTTACAGTGGTTAAAATGTACATTATTCTGAATTTATGCTGAAGCTTCATAGAGCCTAAATACGATCGAAGCACATCTGACTTAATTGACGGATCAGCACATTAAGTCTCCCCCCACCTGCCCCGGGAAAACATATGGCATTTCCTAACTGATCAGTCTTATATCGGGGAAACTAAACAGCCACTGGCCAAAAGGATGGTCCAGCACAGAAGATCAACATCATCAGGTCAGGACTCTGCGGTCTACACTCATCTCCAGGCCAGCGGTCACTCTTTCAGGGATGAAGATGTTCACATCCTTGATAGAGAGGAACAATGGTTTGAGAGAGGAGTAAAGGAGGCCATCTTTGTGAAAAGAAACCGTCCATCATTAAACAGAGGTGGAGGCCTCCGGGTTCAACTGTCTCCCTCAGGGTTGCCAGATCTCCAGACCGAAAGAAGCGATCAGCTCCTTCAAAACAAGCACAAACAAGCGACTCGCTCTTTCAAAAAAAGCCCCAAAAAAGCACCCCATCCCATTGTGTAAAAAAAGGCAGTTTTAAACAGTATAAACATATTTATTATGGCATTACATATAACAAGCAAAATTATACATTAAAGAACGTATTCAGTCTAAAAAATAAAAATACATTTTGCATTTTTCTCCCATCTGTGGTCGTGGTCAGATCCAGTCTTGAAGAGCACGCTCTTTCTCCCAATCTTTATTATATTTTTTTCCATATTTACCCCACTTAGAGCTCATATTAGCGTTGTCTTGTCTAGACATTTCACTAAATTCTTTAGTTTGTAGCAGGTCGCTTTTGTAAATGAGCCCTCGAGGCTCAATGAGATTTACCTGACTAAATAAAGGTTGAATGAATGAATGAATAGACAAAGAATAAATAACAATGTTGCATTCGCGTGTAGTCGGATGTCCCGTGAAGAAACACGGTTTTTAATTTTAAACTCACTTTGAAAGTAATTTTCATTAATTTATCATTTTGTTTGCTAAAAACTAACATAGTTGAATGATACAAGATATATATGTTGTGTCACTATATGCTGCTCATGCTGACTCATCATTAATTGCTCGCGCTTATATAGTTTTACCGGCTCTGACTGTCGCTTGCGCCAACTGCACCTGAACGTAACATCCGCCTTGACGTAACATACGTGGAAGGGGGGCGTGACAAACTACCTACCACTCGCATTACTGCTCGACTGAAAAACAAGCACAAATAAGCGACTCAATGTCCGCGAGAAGCCCAAAAAACAGCCACAAGCGGCTGATCAAATTTGAAAGCGACTCCAGGGAAAAACAAGCCCAATGCCGCTTGAAATAAGCGGACTTGGCAACTATGCCTCTTACAATGCTGTTATTGCTAGTATCACTCATGCTGGATCCCCACCGCACGCATCTCGCGCAGCCGAAGCAGCCACTTTACATTGAAAGTCTATGGGGACGCGCATCTTGGAGCAGCGGGTCGTGTCGCGGCGCATCTACAGCATACAAGTGAGCAGCAGCTGTTTCCTACTCCCGCGTCGCATCCGAGCAGCGACTGTGGAAGCACGGCTCGCTTCAGCTCGCTGCTCAGCAGCAAACAATCAGGACCAATCAGGAGAGACTCTGCCATGTGATCACGCAACATGTAAACAGGTAAACATGGAGGAGAAACTTACAGCAGGTCGTCAAACTGGGCGCGGGTGACACGGAAGTACCGCTGAAAGCGCTCCTCGTCTGCGCGCAGCTCCTGGATCAGATGGTGAAATTCACCGAATCCATGACGCCTCTCTAATGTGGGGTGAATCCAGAATCGTCGTTGTGCACGGCGTCTGCGTGTTGCTGCTTTGTAGATTAAGTACAACAAGGCAATTCTTCGTATTGCGTCCGCCATTTTTCTGAGACCGGAAATAAACAAACACCGGAGCGGAAGAGGACCAACACGCTCCTCCTCCCACTGCAGACGCGTTAGATGAGGACAGTCATCTGTTGACAAGCAGCCAGTACAGTGCGTTTGGAGATTTTTGGAAGCGCGATATGCTTCAGGTGAGGATGAGGCATCAGTCCTCTGTGAATAGCAAACAACCATCAGGGTGCCAACGATCCATCGTCAGGCTGATGGTCCTCCTTGATCATGTGAGCAGCTGGTTTCAGCTGTCAGCAGCAAACTGGTTGCTCCACTGTGAGAGGTGATATTTATAAGACTGAGCTGAATACAGCAGCTCAGACTGAGGAAGTCTTTCAGAGGAAAGACGAAACGTTTCTACAGCTTTTTTTTTTTTTTTTTGAATGTCCAGACTTAGCTTTTTTGGGCATTTCCTAACTATTCATTTTAGTCACCCCACACTTCCGACCCATAAATGAATGGAAACTCACCTGTAACCACAAACAAACACAAAACAAGAATAGAAACAAACATATACACACTACTATCTTGGTTTTCATAATTAACATATTCTTATTGGTATCAGTCACATTGTATTCACAGCAGTGGGAACTTTAATGCTCAAAACCAGTTTCTCCATTAGGTTCAAATCAGTGGTGTAGTCTACATTTTTGTACTGGGTATACTGTGCTTAGAAACCAAAGTACACTGGTTAGTACAATGTAATCGTTAATATATTTTGATTTTTAAGCGTATTGAACATTTCCAATTTTTTTCTTATGTTTATATATGAATAAATGAACAACAAACATTGTACAACAGTTGGCTTTGTATTAAAATCATGTTAGAGAATTTATGCAACAGTATCAAAGCACAGCGTTGCATACCGTTAGATTGTTTCGGAAGCGTTCAACTGCCGTTTAACGTATCGATGACACGTGTCTAATGATAAGTCATGTGTCATTGGGCACTTTTAAGTGGGTATACTGAAATTCTTAAGCTTTTCTAGTGGGTATACTCCGTATGCCTGAGTATCACATAGACTACACCACTGGTTCATTCCTATTTCTAGTTGGTGCTGGAGCATATTCAATCATCCTCAGACACATGGGAACAGGTCTGGAACAAGTGGCGTGGCCCTATTTGAACACATGTGCCTCCCATGCTCTGCTGCAACTTCCTGGGTTCCTCCTGTCGCCCCCTTCATCCGGCTGCAGCCAGCACCACAGTTTTTGCCAGTGCATCAGGGTGAGGATCTGTGGATCTGTCTAATTTCAACAAATCCATCATAGAGAGACCGTTTCACATGCTGACAATCAAGTAGGTGTTGGAATGTGTCCATCAGAACCACTGGTTTACTTCCACCTGTCACACGTCTCTCCAAGTAAACATCCTGGAGCGCCTCACTTTTCTTTACTGCTGCATGATCCACACAGACAACAGAGAGGCAGTAGCTTACATACATAGCTTTAAATAATGAAGCCTATGCGAAATACGTAGAACATTTGTTTTTGTCTGTAACTCCAGGTTCTGTGAGTATAGACCCAGCCCTTGAAGATCTGGGCCCTCACTGGCTGAAGAAAGAAGCTCTTTGGGAGCAGATTACCTCTCTCAGCACAGAGGTGGGGCCCACAAAGGAGGTGGAGTGGACTAATGTATTCAGTGTTGCGAGTGCAAATGGCAAATCCCACTAGTGATAGCTTGAAAGAGCTTCACCTATACTCAGAAACTGAGGTTAAAGTACGTAACCAACACCCAGTGCAGCAAAGAAACATACATTTTCCCCAGGTTCTCCGGTTTTCTCCCACAAATCAAAGACATACATGTTAGGTTTATTAGCAATTCTAAATTGTCCCTAGGTGTGAGTGAAAACGTGAGTTTGTCTCGATTGTCTCCATGTGTCCCTGTGGGGACCTGTCCAGGGTGTCCCCCACCTCTTGCACAGACTGCAGGACACAGGCACCATCTCCTGTAAGGGAGACGAGAGTAATGGCTGGACAGATGAGTGTCTATGTTTCCAGTGATTTTCAATGAAACAGTCTTGTGTTTACGTCCACAGGTCATTCTTTCCTACTACTTTGGATTTGTTGCTGTCAGCTGTGAATATTCCTTTTCTAAATACCGTACGTTTTGTTCTAATCTCCAAAGATCTACAAATACATTTGATACATGTAAGACTTTGACAGATTACTTTTTTCAGTTTTTCTCCAGCAGCTCAACGGCGTGAGCAGATGAACACAGTGAGGAATTCCTGAATGGACAGGAAGCAAACACTCAGGAAACCAAGAAGGAAACAAGAAAAATCAACTACATGTCATTACCAACCTACTGTACCTTTTATTTATGCTAATGTAAAGTGTATTTTACTAATATTGTTTGAAACATTTACTGTTCAAAATGTATTTCTCTCATGGTTTCGTTGTTTTACAAAAATTAAACATGATTTCCTGTCTGAAAGTTGTACAGATTTGATTTCCATCCATCTGTCAGGATGGTGCCCTCTTGTGGTCTGTCCTGGCTCCTGCGTTCCCAGCTGTCGTGGTTGTCTCTGTCACGTGGTTGTTCTAGTCCAGGGGTCTGCAACCTGTGGCTCTGGAGCCACATGCAGCTCTTTGGTCCCTCCGCAGCGGCTCTTTCAGGCTTTGACCAAAACTAACATAAAACTGAATTTTATAGGATGTTGTACCCACAACATAAAATGACTAGTTTTAGCTGTTTTTCATTTCCTTTGCAAATATGTGGACACTAGTACAAATACACAGAGTAAATTATACTCCTTTAACTTTATGCTTTTTTTTTCTTCTTTAAAGTAGGATACTCAATTTCTCCACAATTAAAAAACAACAACACATAAGCCTGAACTGTTCATTGTTTGTTTTACAATATATATATATATGTTTATTAAATTTGTTCATTTTTTTACAAAAGAAGCACAATACAAGACAATCCCATAAATGATAAT
>JBBPBX010067684.1:0-19340 GCA_038048925.1 Garcialebias charrua | reverse complement strand
TGTACTCGCCGATAGGCGGTCACGGGGTTCATGCAGCTCTCAGTAGTTCCAAACAGCTCGTCACCAGTACTTTATCACATTCATACACCGATGGGAATTACATAGGAGGCATTTAGGGGTTCTGTGTCTTGCCCAGGGACACTTTGGCAGTGACTGCTGGTGGAATCGAACCCCAACTCTCATATTGGAGGACAACTGCCCTAACCACCCAGCCACAGCCGCCTCATAAGAAAAGAAATACCATCAATAACCATCACCTGAGATCCACCATCCTGACCCATCTGCTGTAAACTGAAGAAATGTTCATTTTCTTAGTTTTGGAGTCTGTTAGTTTCATTACATATTCTGTGAGTGTTCCATTAATCCGTGTATTTATTTATTTTTGTATTTATTTATTCATTAATTCATTTATGTTGCTTTAGAAGTATTATCTTAAAGGAGCTGTATGTAACTTTTCTAACAATATATTTTTAACATATTTCTTCACTCTGTCACTACCTCCTGACAGACTGATGTTAGATGAGTAATCTCTGAAAAAAACTATAGTCCCCTTGCTTCTCTATCAGCATTTATAAAAACACTAAAAACACAGAGTGACCCGCCGTTAACCAGCCAATAAAAACAGAGTTTGTAACCAGCCAATAAAAACAGAGCTTGAATTTGAATCAGCCAATAAAAACAGAGCTTGAATTTGAATTTCAGCAGAGCAAGGTGGAGCAGAGCCATATATGGCTCTGAGGGGGAGGGACCAGAAACGTGTCTCTGTTCAAAATTTTCCTAAGTTCCAGCGTGTTCCAGAAATTACATACTGAACCTTTAATGTCAGTACAGGGCTCATTTTATTGCGTATGACAGTCTGTTACCAGATTCTGCAGCATCTTCACAAGTTTTGTTTTATGTCATTAACTTTTTGTTTTGGCGATTATAATTTCACATTACATACAAACATATTTATCTGAGGAACACAGAACCTGTCTCCTCCTTGATCAGTATGATGGCCAGACATTCCCACAGTGTTCATACTTGTGTTTAAATGTTTGAACAGAAGAACCTTCACGTTTTTTTGGAAACTGTGCCCAAATAGAGTTGTGGAGGTAAACAGTTCTCTTCCTGACATCTTGGCTGATTTTTTTCTTTCATCCTTCGATGATGTCACACAAAGAAGCAGTGCGTTTGAAGTGTGCCTAAAAACTAATGTATCAAAAGCTTCTAAAGCCATGATGTAATCATCTGAGCTTTCACAAATAGTTTGAAATAAAGTACTCTAAGTGGATTGTAACTTGAAGAAAGTAACAAGAACATTTAAATAAAAAAATCAGTTTTTCAATATACAGGCATTTAACAAACAAATAATTTTGGGAATACTAACAAACCTAAAATAAGAAAAGTTTAGTCTGATTTACTGTCAGTGAGGGAAAAAAATGGGTGTTTATATTTATTGATTTACAGTGTATGTAAACATTTGGTTTCAACAGCATGTTTCAATGATTGTTTTCAAGGCTGGATGTTATAAGACTTTAACGGTCAAACCAGCTGTATTTCAAAAGTATTAGTTGCCTCGGTGCTCTAGGAGCATGGAGGGAGGAAATCAGGAAGGAGGAACGCTGTGCATTTCTTAGAAATTTAACAAGATATGCAACTAAAACAATTATTTGTTTGCTCAGCATTATAGTGTGTCTCATTTGAACTTTTACTTAATAAATGCATTTTAATGGTCAAATTAGCTGCATTTCGACAGGGTGGTGCAGCTGTTTGAGGGTTGCTCCAAGAAGTTAGCAGAACGAAGGTGGCCACTGTGGCAGGCCGATTGTGTCATTAATAGCTGCTGAAGATTCTCAGTCATCCAAGACATGGTAAAGTCAAAAAGTTCAAAACAAAAACAATGAAACATAAAGTACAATAAATAAAGTCCAGTTGTTTTTTTATTGAACTTTTTTGAATTTGTCATTATAGCCCTTATTTTTCTACCTATTATATGATACAACGGCATGCTTTACTGCTCTGCTGCCATCTAGTAGTTGAAAAATGATAGTGTGCAATATTTTTAGACAGAATGAATGCAAATGGTCACATATCAGCTAAAAATTGGTTTATAAATATGGGAAAACTGAAAGTTATGCACCATAACTCATGTTCCCTGAAGGAAGGGAACGAGGTGCAACATATGCTATGGGAATTGCACCCCCGCGCAATTACCTGAAGGAATACATTCACGCCTTTACGGCAGGGGCGTCAGCGTCGCGCCAGAGGCCCCGCCCTCTGGGTACTTAAGCCGCTGACACCCATTCATCAATCTCCAAGATGCACTTCACCGAGCTTTCAGCATTGAAAAGGGCCAAGTATGTTGCACCTTGTTCCCTTCCTTCAGGGAACATGAGTTATGGTGCATAACTTTCAGTTCCCTTTCAGTCATGTCTCTCGGTGCAACATATGCTATGGGAACGTAATTCATTCACGCCCTTGAAATGCTCAGTAAAATGCATGCTAGTGTGAACGTCTGCCTCTATTCAGCAGGCATCTCAAAGCTGCTTTCTACTGTGTGTTAGAAAGGACAGCCTGAGTGACATCACACGCAGTAACATCCAAACTGTAATGCTTTGCAAAAGTGTTTAATGAGCTCCAGTTCGCAGCAGCACAAATGTCTGCAACTGGTACACCCTTGAACAGTGACCACGAGGTGGCCAAGCCCCGAGTAGAGTGAGCGCGCACTCCAGAGGGCACCTGTTGACCTTTGCTACTGTACGCCCTTTTTATGGCCTCAGTCACCCAGTGTGAGAGGTGCTGCTTTGATAGGGCCTTTCCGGTAGCAGGTGCTGCAAAGCACACAAACAGTTGATTTGTTTTTCTCCATTCGGCTGTTCTCTGCATGTAAGTGCTTAAAGCTCTCACGGGGCAGAGAGCCGTCAGCCTTTCCTGTTCCTGAGTGAGGACAGGAGCAGGTGGAAAAGAAGAGAGATCAAAGTCCAGACTTCTGTGGTTTAGAGTCAAGACCTTGGGGATATATGCGGGATTAGGCCTTAGGGTGACCTTTGACCCGTCAGGGGCAAACCTGGTACACATTGGGTGTACGGACAAGGCATGGAGGTCACCCACACGTTTCGCCGAGCAAAGAGCCAAGAGAAGAGCGGTCTGAAGGATAAATCACCATTATATACGTTAATATGCTTAAACCTATATACTCATTCACAACTGTGTTTCATGTAATCACAAAGGTATACTCATTCACAACTGTGTTTCATGTAATCACAAAGGTTTTATACAATCATGTTTATACTGTGCACATGTTACTCTTACCGGTGTGCAGTTTGATCAGACCTGCAGCTCGAAGCAACTCTCTGAGGCCAACACGTCCCACAGGGGGGAAGGGCAAAGCAGACACAGAATTTGGCTGAAATAACAGGTACATCTTTAGTATAAACACATACACTTAGTTTATGCAACACACTTAGTTCATGACACAGAATGTGCCACTTCATGACACAAAATGTGCCACAGGAGAAACATAAATGTCGAAGGAAACTAGTTTGAATCTAAACTCTTCTTAACTTATGCTCAAACAAAGAGGCACACACAATCTGATGCAGGTCAGTGCAGAGAGACCTTGGGCACGGCTATAAATCTCAGTCGCTGTGGCAACCATCGCTATCAGCTCGCCTGACCAATCACACAGCAGAAGCAGCCCAAAACATTTTATGATATCTCACAACACAGGGGTGAGCGGGCATTCCTTGACGAGACTTCGAGCGAAAAGGTCTGTTCAACGAATCATCTGATCGTATGCATATTGATCAAATGATGTCTGCTTATTCTGTTAACCTGTATCTTTTTCAATAAATCATATTTGCTTCAAGAGACGCCTGGCTCATTTGAACACCCAGACTGAAATTCCTTCAGTTCTGGTGACCGCCGACGTGATGAACCAGGTGACCTGTTGAATAGACGAGCAGAACTTCGTGACTGACAGTGCAGTGGGCCCAAAAAGCAGAAAGGTAAGTTGACACCGTGAAATACTCAAAACAACAATTTGGCCTAATATCCAAATTTACTGCACTAAAAGTACACGGGAGTCTCTCGAGATAAAGGACTCTTGTTTAAGTTTAAATAAATAATTTGGTTGGTTAAAAGTGGTTCACAGATACGTTTTCAGTTTAAGCAGACAAGGGGGGTCGGTTCGGCTCGGTTCGGGAGCAGTGGGTTACGGCCCCTCCCCCGTCCGAGGGCGGCCGAGGAGAGCGTGTGGCGCGCGCACACGTCTGATTAAAGTTCACGACGAGGTGATCGAACGTTGAGGTTCAAATTACTTACTTTTGGGGAATAAACGCTTTCTATTCAGGCCGTGAGCAGCCGGTTGTGGCCGCGTGGGTCACGTGGGGCGGATCCGTTCGTCCGCGTGAGGAGTGGGAGTCACGAAGACTTGTTGCACTGTCTAGTTTAGAAAAGCGTTTCCGGAGCGTTCGATCCTTTGAGTAGCTGGAAGAGGTCGTCCAACTTGTTTCATGTCCGCTCATGAGTAGTTTTGGAACGGCTGCTGCTTGTTTCGAAGGTCGGACGTGGCCGATGCCTGGCGTCGTGGGGGGGTCGCCGGGAGTTCACGCTGAGGTGAAAACTACAGCTCCCAGAGTGCCTTGCGCTAAACTTGCGGATTAGTGCAGTGGAATCGCACTGGGGGCGGTGACCGAAAGAGGTCTGTAGAAAAAGAAAAAAGAGAAAAGCAGCCGCAGAGGGTTGCATACGGAAGCTTATTGCTGCCACGTGGGCCTGTGTTTAATTTGTTTTAAAATACTTTGCGTCGCATTTCTTTAAATTTTTTAATGTGAATCATTATTTTAGGGGGAAGAGATCTCAATTAGTTTCAAATTAGGAATTTTTAATTGTCTGATAAATGTTTGTGTGGACTCAGATGTGTGTGTTGAAAGTGTTCTTCATGTAACTGATGTGTGGTGCTGCCATGAGTCTGCCAGCAGAGGGAGCTGTCGTTTAACACAGAAATAAAGGCCTGAACACAAGGGGAGCACCTCAGACTTTTTTAGACTTTTTTTTCTGTGTCACACGAGAGCCCTCAGTGAATGGGAGAAACAATTGTGGAAATAAAGCTTTTTGAGTGAGTGTTGTGTGAACGCAGCCATGGAGCACATTAAGGAGAAACCGACCTGTCAAAATGAATCTGTACATGAACAATTGATCAGGGTTCAGGCGGTAATAGCCATAATTCATGCTGCCGATCCGGCTAAGTGTAAACAATTAGATGCGTTAATTATACAAATTGTGAGAGCAGCAGAAAATTCAGAAAAATCAACAGATAACCTAACACAATTAGTTTGGACAAAGGTGAAGGAGCAGCAAAAATTGCTTGATGATATAGAAACCAAACAAACAATCTGTACATCATTTTGGGAGCGTAGTAAGCTTAATAAAGGACACCAACAACAGAAGCAATTAGTGGAGGTGTACAAGCAGTTAGCTTTGTTATCTCAGAGCGTACAAAATGTTGGTGAGACAAACAGTTGCACAGAAATAGAAGAAAAAACGACACCGCCTCCATATGTCAAGGCCACCGCTCCACCTGCACCATCAGCAGGCCAGTACCCCCTGTTTCCAAGAAGGAGAGGTCAGAGGAGGTTTGAGGAGGATGACACTGAGGATGAGGATCACGTTCGGCCTGGGGGCACCATGGAGGAGAGAATGAGAGGTCAGAGAGCACAACATCTCCGTAGTGAGTTTGACCGGGAAGCCAGTTATGCTGATGAGAGAAGAGATAGGGAATGGCCAGGATCATTGTCTCCACGTCCACGTGAATATGACAGAGAGGAAGAGAGTCGAGCTGAGAGACGCTACGAGGAAGAAATGGGCAGGGGGTGTTACGGCCCCCCCAGAGCAGGTAGCAAGCATGCAGACAGGAGCAAACATGCAGGTGATCCGCAGGCTGAGAGGAAGAAAAAGTTCTTCTTTAAAGGGTCAGTGTCAGGCACCGTGGCTGAGTCAGAAGATGAGCTGGTGAGAGGGAGACCACACGCACGCCCAGACAGTCCAGTATGTGAGCCGCCGAGCAGGACAGAGGAGGACTGGTACACTAAATCAGAGCTAGGATATTCGAGCGCACAGGCATACCCCCCACCTAGGGACCTCCCACCTAGAGATGAACAAGATGAGACGAGGCAGTTAAGTGAAAGGCTATATAAGGGAACTCAGCTGCCGTTGATGACCACAAGGGGTCCATTAGGTCAGGTGACCAGGTATAAGCCTTATAACATACGCGATGTGGATGCTCTCGTTTCGAAACTGCCGGATTTGGTGGATGGCGCGGCGAGATGGTTGGATAAATTTAATTCTCTTACTGTGGGGGTCAAGTTGTCAGTGGGAGATCTAAATGCCACATTTGCACGTTGCGCTAACACAAACACGTTCCAAACATACCTGAATTCGCAGGTAGTGCTCGGAGGGTACCGATGCAGGATCGCAGAGGTTCCTGACGATACTCCTTTAGAAGACGCGTATATGGATATTGGTCCAATTATAAAAGCGCTGTACCCTCTGCCAGTGGGGGAACAAGTCCCTGAGTTTCGGTGGGACCGAACAATCGATCCGTATACATTCATTCAGGAATGTAAAGAGACTTGGGAGAAGGTCACAGGTGAGCGGGCACGATGCCTTCAGCAACGGCCATATTTCAGAAAAGCGGTTCTTGACGGACTCCCGGCTGATGTGGTCGATGAGATGGAGAAAAATCCTGACATGATCACGGCCACACCAGACCGGTGGGAGAAGCACGTCGTACATCGTTTGAAGTATGTTAAAAAACAGGAGGATAAAGAGGCAGCCGAATTAGAGGTTGCAAAGAATCAATTAATTAAACTCCAGCTCTCAAGTGCCAGACAAACAGTTAATGAAAAAGCGAAAGAGAAAAAACAATTAGTGGTACAAGAAGTACCAGCTAACTTTAAAGAAACAGGAGGGGCAGTAGACGCCTCTGGGGTGGTTGCTATGCAACAGTGGTCTGAAACTCCTGACCCGAGAGGCAGAGGTGGACATCCAGCAAGAGGAGCTGGACGTGGTTGGGCAGGTGGCCAGAGAGGGCGAGGGGGAACCTGGAACACAGGGGCTCCACAAGGGGGGCAGCAGAGGGGTGCCTGTTTCGTTTGCGGGAAGCTGGGGCATTGGGCACGCACCTGCATCCACAGGCAACAGATGTGGGGACAGCAACAGCCGTGCCAACAGCCCATGGGTCAGCAGCAACCCATGGGTCAGCAACAGGTGTACCAGCAACCCATGGGCCAACAACAGTTTTACCAACAACAACCCATGAGCGCACCGCAACCCTTTCAGCAGATGCAGATGGGAGGTCAACAGCAGCTACCTCAACAACAACTACCTCAACCACAACCACTGCAACAGACTCTACCTCAGCAGCAGGCAGTCCAGCCTGCCCTCACGACAGGGGGACGAGGCTTCCAACAACAATGAGACACCCCACAGAAAATCCTGAGCGTTGGGGGAGGGGCAGACCCAACCATTGAAGTGCAAGTGCGAAATGAGAGCTTGCAATTTCTGGTCGACACAGGAGCGACCTTTTCAACAGTGACTCACACCCCACCTGACTGCGAACTGTCACATAGGTCAGTGGAGGTGATTGGATTTTCTGGGGCCACACAAAGACTGCCTGTAACGAGCCCACTACTCATAAGAGTGGGGACACAGACTCTGAGACATCCATTCGTGGTGGCAAGAAATGCACCCGCCAATCTGCTGGGAAGGGACATGCTGATCCGACTGGGAGCTTCAATCTTATGCTCATCAGATGGACTCATGGTGAGGCTGCCGGACGGCACCTCACTGAAATGTGGCCAGTTCACCACTACTCACTCACAGTGTGTGATACAACCAGTACAAAATGAATACGCTGACATGTACTGGGGGCTACTTGAACCTGAAGTCATGGGCGGGGGAGGCATCTATTCTGCTTATCTTGCGTGGAAACCACAGATACAGGAACTCCAGCCGTACTCGACCCCACCAGACCCTCCACATGTCACCCTCTTTTATGACAGAAGAGGAGATGAGGTGTTTCAGGAACATTTTGCAGAGCAAATAGAGGGTAAAATTTGGCCAATCACAACAGGTAATCTTTATGTGGGAGCAGAGGGAGTAGCTGCAATTGTTAATTTAACCCCTGAACAGCAGGAGTGGTATATGATGGGCACCGAAGCTGTGCCTCATATTTCACTAGGTTTGAATCCAAAATTTCAGGCTAAAGACTTGGGACCAATGGTAAAACGGGCTTCAGAAGCCGTTGACTGGGTAAAAACACCCACACCACTTGTCTGGCATTCAAAGAGCTGCGGGTGTTATGCAATTGAGTCTATTGCACATGATGTAGCTATAATGCAACATGAAGAGCTCCCCATGGAGCACGGTCGTGAACAAACTGACCACCCGCGCGCCGGTCAGCTGATTGATAGCATGCCTGAGGCGTTGTGGTCGAAAGGCCCCACGGATGTGGGACTGATTGCCTGCCCGCCCATAACGTTTCAGGTCCAAACTACTCACCCACTGTGGATTAAACAATATCCTCACAAACAAATTGCAGAGGAGGGTATTGCAGAAACAATCCAAGGTTTAAAAGAGAGTGGAGTGCTGGAACCTTCACAGTCTAATTGGAACACACCCATTTTACCTGTGCCAAAAGGGAACACAGGAAAATTCCGCATGGCGCATGATTTGAGGGCGATTAATAAACTTTTAATTACCCAAACTGTACCGGTTCCAAACCCATACGTGGCGTTAAACAATTTGACACCACAACATGAATGGTTCACCTGTCTGGATTTGGCGAACGCATTTTTCTGTCTGCCACTAGCTGAAGAATGCAGAGACATTTTTTCTTTCACTTTTAGGGGTGAACAGCTTCGATATAAAAGAGCGCCTCAGGGATTTGCGCTCACTCCTGGAATATTCAACCAAGTCTTGAAACAGGTTCTGAGTACAGGGAACCCCCGACCTACGAACGAGTTTGGGACCTAAGAACCGTTCGCAGGTCGATCGGTTCGTAGGTGGGGGGTGAAAGTAGCGTCTCGTTCGTAGGTCGTTATTCTGTTCGTAGGTCGCGGAAATACCGCTAACGGACCGCCGCGCCCACATTTAACAGCATGACACTGACATACTGGGCTATATACATGCACAGAACTTTATTTACAAGCACTTATCTAAACAATTACACCACACATGCATCCATAAACACCTGTACATCAGTAACTTCACATCAGAACTGCAGCAAATCAGCAGGAAATCTCATCAGCAAAATTATGTCAACAATCACACATGAGCACTTCTGAAAGTGCAGCTTTTCACATCAAACCTGCAGCAAACCAGGGATTCCCATCAGCAAAATGTTGTCAACAATCACACATGAGCACTTCTGAAAGTGCAGCTTTTCACATCAAACCTGCAGCAAACCAGGGATTCCCATCAGCAAAATGTTGTCAACAATCACACATGAGCACTTGTCAAAGTGCAGCTTTTCACATCAAACCTGCAGCAAACCAGGGATTCCCATCAGCAAAATGTTGTCAACAATCACACATGAGCACTTGTCAAAGTGCAGCTTTTCACATCAAACCTGCAGCAAACCAGGGATTCCCATCAGCAAAATGTTGTCAACAATCACACATGAGCACTTGTCAAAGTGCAGCTTTTCACATCAAACCTGCAGCAAACCAGGGATTCCCATCAGCAAAATGTTGTCAACAATCACACATGAGCACTTGTCAAAGTGCAGCTTTTCACATCAAACCTGCAGCAAACCAGGGATTCCCATCAGCAAAATGTTGTCAACAATCACACATGAACACTTGTCAAAGTGCAGCTTTTCACAGCAAAACAGCAGCAAATCAGAGAGTCACATCAGCAAAATCATGTCAGCAATCACACATGAACACTTGTCAAAGTGCAGCTTTTCACAGCAAAACAGCAGCAAATCAGAGAGCCACATCAGCAAAATGATGTCAGCAATCACACATGAGCACGTTGCGTTGATGAGTGTCCATGTGCATGAGAAAGAAGTCCATGAACTCAGAAAAAGCGAGAAGCAGCAGAAAAATGAATCAAAATTGTCTTACTTTGACCGAAGTGTAGGTAGACAGATGTTGTTCTCATGATCAAACCTGCATCTGATGGAACTGCTGAGCCATTGCTCAACAATGAATGTTGGGAGCATTTTAGGCCAGCTGTAAGTTCAGGCATGTGTCAGTTCAGGTGTGTTGTCCTGATGTGCAATTGTCCTGATGTGAGCAGGTCTGTGCATCACATGAAGTTTTTCTGTTTTGACAGCAGTCATTTAAGAGTAGAAGGACACAATGGTGATGGATGGAGGCAACATGCAGGACACCAGAGGCAGGAGGAACAGACGTCCAGGAACACAGTGTTGTAGGACATCCATTCATGTAGAACGTTGTAATGGACCTACCCAGGGTCAAACTAGGGTTTTCGAACTGTCCAGTGATGACCTTTACTGACCACTCAGTAAAGCAAGACATTTACTACAAAATCATTCATTTAGCTATAATCTGATAAATATAGTCACCAAAAGAGACTATTTCTATCTTTGATTTTATTCTAATGTGATCAAAAGAATAACTTTTGTCATTTTCATGATGTGTGCTTTTAAGCTGTGTCATTCTGTAAGAGTTAAACTGTGTTCACTGCTGTGTTTAAAGGTGAAGCCTTCGGGTCACAGAGACCGGACGGTTTTGTTTAGAAACTCAGAGACAGTCTCATGAGCTGGGCTCCAGCTTTATCTATCTTTTTCCTAAACATTTCTCTCTGCTGCTGTTTGTAACCTTGGGTTTGATAAGGCAAGTGAACTCCTCTCTGTGTTCCTGTCTTTTAAGTTCTAACTGTGCGGAAACGCTTCAGTCTTTGAATGGACAGAGAGTTCGAATGGACAGAGACCTGAAAGCTCTCTGCCTTGCAGCTGGTCAAGCTTGGTCAAGAGCCAAAGACTAACTTGTCAGCTAGAACTGATGGACGCCTCCATCCAGTTCCCCGAGCAAAAGCTCCAAAGTTCCTAATGAACTTTCTTTGAGAAACATCTCGTCTTGAAGTCGGCCAGAAGCTGCCACATGTTTCTGACGGCTGACGCGGATCCGAGGAGACGTTGGAAGTAAACGACCAGTTCAGACGTA
The DNA here is from genome assembly GCA_038048925.1 of Garcialebias charrua. Lineage (NCBI taxonomy): Eukaryota > Metazoa > Chordata > Actinopteri > Cyprinodontiformes > Rivulidae > Garcialebias > Garcialebias charrua. Next base: position 8,163 of record JBBPBX010067684.1, on the reverse strand, counting down.
CGAGGGCCGGAAGGACTCTGTGCACCTGGGAGGCTGGTAATATCTTTATCAGACGCATCGTCAAAAGGTAAAGCTGTTTACAAACGTACCTGGGATTTAGCCGAAGTCGGATGGAAAGTGTCATCTCTGGTTACACTCGAGATAAATAACTTAATCTCTCCAACCTCTTATTCCTCCTTTTCCCTTTCCCTCTCAATCTTAAGCTGGAAACTATTTTAAGCTGAAGAGCCCCTCAGACTAAATATGTGTAACATCTAGTATTTATGTCTGTTGTGTTAAATCAAGTGTGCTGACGTATTTGAATTGAAAGAAAGTGAAATCATGTCAATCAAGTGTAATGGTGTTAATTTAGTTGATTTATTTTAAATAAATGATAGTGTCTCTTTGACATATCAAACTAAGTTAACGTGTCCATTGTCACTTAATGGCTCTGTTTATTTATCCATCATAAAGATCACAGAAATATTGAATAAACTGAAAAAGAAGAGAATCCGTGAAATTACTATTCAATCTGAATAAGTAAATTAAGGTAAAAAGGAGGTCAGTATTAAACTGACCCCCTCTAAACCCTTTACATCTGGTGGCCTCGTATCGGCTTCTAAAAGTTTATTGATAAATCTGTGGTCTCAGTCATGAACTGTAACGTCATGTTTGCATAAAAGGATCCAAGTTTTAAACTCTGAGGATAATAATTTTGGCTGGAAGTGTTCAAAGCAGGCAGATTCTGCGTGTTTTTATCATTTGAGGCTGAGGGATTGTTATTCGTTTCAACACTGCAAGCGCTGTTGGATGCATTCAGGTGAAGTTTTTGTCAGCCCGTTGTCTGTGGGAGTTCTGGTTCGGCTTCGACCCAGTTCAAGCACACACTCCGGTACAGAACTTTGTTGTTTGATCGCCGAGTCAAACTGCCTGCCCTGGAAGCTAATTTAACATCTACAAGATTGCTGTTGTGGTATTTTACATTTTAAAGAAGGTCGAAGCAGCATATACTGTTAGAACGTGTCGGTTAGTGGTTCGTGAAACCCGAGTTCTGCTCCTTTAACGTGGACGGAACCGACCTTGAAGTGACTCCGAGAGAGTCCGTGTTTGTTCAACAGCTGCAGTGCTGGGTTACTGAGCGTGACTAAGTTGGCCTGTCTAGATGTGCGCCGCATGTTTCAGCATTTTGGGAAGTTAAATTGTAGCGTTTGAGTTGTTTTAAAGAGTTGTGAAGTTGTTTTCTGCTGTGCAAACTAGCGTTAAGAAGACGTGTGTCTACATGTCTGTTTATGAGCTGTGATTGGATGATACGAGTGCTGTGTGCTGTGAATCACTCTTGTAGCGAACGCTGATTCGCTGTTGTGTGCTGTCCACCACTCTTGTAGCGAACGCTGATTCGCTGTTGTGTGCTGTCAATCACGTCGCACGCCGTTGCGACCAGCCCATTTTGTCGTCATTTCCGGCTACATTGGTCGAAGGTAAGAAACTACATTCGCCATTAATGCTTGGAGAATGAACTACATATGCTGTGATTGATTTGTTGACGTCACGTATGTTGTAGCGAGCTCCGCCTCGCTCACGTAAGAAGCTGGTGACGCGCTACGCACGCTGCGTTGGCCCGCCCATTTTTGTCGTCACTTCCAGGTGCCGCACTTTGAGTGACAGGTCACACTCGCTGGTTCACACTCGTTCACACACGAACACACACTTAAACACTCATCTGAAGCCATCAACACTGTCTAGCAACATAAACTTGTCTCTGACAAGAACGCGGTTCGAGCAATTATCACGTTCTTACTGAAAACTAACCCTAATAGGTTGTTTTCTTTCCATGTACTGATTTAAACTCAGTCGCTTCGTGATAACATACTCGACGCTGCCCCCTGCTGGACGTTAATAGATGAGTTTTCTCTCAACACCTCATAAAGTCAGCATTTTTTATGGTAAAAATTACCAGCTTTAAAATTGTTCTGTACACAAACAAAAAATCCTGTTTATTTTAAATAAAGAATTTTTGAATAACAGAGGTACAGACGAACAATTGATGCTCGTTTTAAATACTGAAGAGATTTAAAATAACACTCAAAAAGCATTTTTTATTTGATTTTCAAATTAAATAAAAAAAAAGAAAAAATGATGGAGAACAGAGCGTTTCCACATTAAGCTCTTCGCATCTCTGAATTTTAAACAGAATTGGTGTGCACAACTGCACACTTTTAGTTAAAAATCGCATTTTTAACGTTTTTCTGTGTAAAATTAATGACTCCAGTTTATTTTAAATGAAAAGCTTAAAATAACAAACGAAAGTACATTTTTCACTCCTGATAACTGTCAAATACAGCAAAACAGTTTAGCCAAACTGCAATACATCTTTTTTAAGGCATAATGGAGCAGCATTCTGGGTACATTTTAGTGTGAACAATGTATTTATTTCGAATCTTTTAAATAGTGTTTGAGTAAGTAAAACGGACGTCATGCTTGGGTTAGTTAGTAACTGTTGTTGAAAAATAAGTTATATTTTAAAGTTAACACTGCAAAAAGGCATTTAACTTTTACAATTCATTTGAGGGTAAAACCTGAAGAAGGTACCTATGAATAGAAATACTTATTACACAGTGAAACACTTAAACCAGACAGCTGATTAGTTTGATTGACTCAGTGCTGCATTAAAAGTGAAGATTTATTTGCACACATTAAAATTCGAACTGTCTTATTGATTTTCACAAAAAATCAAGTTAAAGATGGAAGTTCAAGACGGTACGCGTCCAAGGCTCATACAGTATGTGCCTCTAGAAGACCCATACATCAGAGGGTACCAAGAGGAACCCCGGAGCCATGAACTTGCTCCCCCTGCACCTTGCACAGAGGAAAAATCTTTCTCATTGTGTGGTGACTACTCAGCTGCCCGAAATGTCTTGCAGAGAAACGATGAACATCCATATTTTTTCTTTGCCAGAATTTTGAAGGCGTATATAGGTGACATGATGGAACCTGACCTGGAAGAGCAGACGCTTTTCAAATCTGTTTTCAGGGATAATCTAATCCCTGATGTTAGATTCAAGTTGCCATGGAACTTGGCCTGGGGTGATTTAGAAGCAACATCTTTGCATGAAATAGTACAGTGTGCTGCGGATGTCTTTGCAGCTAACATGCAAGCCAAAACACCCTTACAGGTGTCCCCGAATGAAGCGGTCAAATCCCACTCGCTGGAGCTAGAAGGGACAAGTTCATCAACTCCCTCTCCTAACAAAGGCGAAAAGAAACAGACCTTTCAACCTGACAAACCACAAAGTGGGGGTATCCGCTGGAGAAAGAAGCCAAAATGGTTCAGATCGAACCAGATGGGTGAAAAACAAGGCCCATCGGTGGGTGAACTTCAAAAGAAATTGAAGTGTGAGGACCTAGACTCGTGTAAAAATGAGTGGTCCCAACAGAAACCCCCGAGCCTTGGAACTGCACCTCCCGCGCCTCGAACAGAACAGTTCGAAATAGGCAAGGAGTCACAAATGTCCCGAAACAATGGCCCAACACCTCTATGCTCGGAAGAGACAGAGGAAGTAAGTAGTTTGTCAGTAGATTTGAATGTTGCTGTGCTTGACCAACCTGATACAATGAGTGGCATTATCATTGATAATGACACTATCAACATTGACCGACCTGGAGCGATGTGTAGCACTGTCTTTCACAAGACCTCAGCGCACGCTACTACCAACATGGCCATGGATGTTGACAGCAAACCAATTGCTGACACACAACAACATCCTGAAGGTCATGATGCTGACAGCCAACATGATGCTGACAGTAAGCAAGATTACACAGACAGAGTCACACGTGAACAGAAACGTGGGCCAAGACCTGTGAGGTTTCTGTGTAACTTTATACAAAGGGGGGTGGCTAAGAAAGCTTACCTGCCTATCACACTGGAAGGTGTCCTTGAGCGTGAAGCCCTCCTGGATGGCAGTTCTGATATAACTATTATGTCGGCCAAGCTGTTCGAGGAGCTGAGGACCGCCGCTAACGGTGTTGACGGGCAAATACCCTTTGAGGAATGTGCTATTGAGCTACAGGGTCTCGCAGAGACGAGAACAACCCTAACAGCCATAGCTATGGTTCACATGCAGATTGGCAAAACGACACTACACCACCCAGTGTATGTGTCCACACTTGACTCATTCCCATTTCTGGTTGGCCAAGACTTTATAAACCGTTTTGAAGCGATTATAGATTATGGTCAACAGGAAATGTGGGCAACAGTGAGAAAACCCCTGCCAATAAAAGTGCCTCCTCGTTGTGGTACAGACTGCCTAACCGCAGGTACCGCAGTGGCCACGAGGGACTCCCCAACCGTGGTCACAAGCCCGGTAAGTGAACCTTCAACTACAGGTGAGACAGTAGAGACTCAACAGTTGGACCAGACTCTGGCCCGACAAGAGAACCTCCTCTGCGAGCTGACACAGTCAGCACTCACTGAACACTACCTACCACAGGTAGTGAAAGGTGTTGAGATCCAAGGATCCTACACCGAAGAGGCTGTACTGTCCTATGGGACAGGTAATTCAGCTATCAGCCAAGCTTTCGATGAAACCTTGGTTCAAGGACATGTGAGTCCTGGAAGTGGCAGTCCGCGACATGCTGACAGTCACTTGGATTTCAGTGTCACAGATTTTGAGGACCCCTCCTCCAACAAAAGGGGGGTGTACTCTCACTCTCTACCACAGGTAGTAGACTGTGTGGAGGTCCGAGGATCCCACACCACAGACGCTGTACTGTCCTCTGGGACAGGTAATTCAGCCATCAGCCAAGCTTTCGATGAAACCTTGGTTCAAGAGCTTTTGAGTATAGAACTACTCAGAGATGACATAGTTCTTACAGACTCAAAGAGCACCTCTTCAGTCATGAAGTGGGAAGACACACATCACAACGACAGTGACGCACCGCGGTCTGACCAGTCAGACACACCAGCGACTGCGCCGACAGTTGTGACACACCTGAATTACGCAGAAAGAGGTAAACGTACGGAGAAACGTTGGCCGAAGCCTATGAGGTTCCTGTACAAGCTTCCCGATACACTGCGTGAACGGATTAAACCAAACCATGGCATCTTAACTCGTGCCCAAGGCCTTGACAATCTCAAGGTCCCCACCAATCTCAAAGAACTACAAAGTTTTCTTGGCGTGTGTAACTACTCGAACCAGTTCATAGAGAACTATGCAGACCTTGCAAAGCCACTGACTGAACTCCTAAAGAAAGACGTCCCATTTGTCTGGACTGACAAACAGCAGCAGGCAATGGACGCTCTTATAGACAGGATCAAGTCAGCCCCATGTTTAGTCTACCCAGACTACAACAAAGAGCTTTACTTGGAAGTGGGCTTCTCAGCTCGTTGCATAAGTGCTGGTCTGTACCAAATACACGACAGAGACAAACGTGTAGTAGCCTACGCCAGCAAGACGATGGCAGGACCCGAGTTGAGATTCTCAGACTGTGAGAAAGCTCTACTGACCACAGTGTGGGCAGCAGAACATTTCTCCGGCTACATTGGTGGACAGAAGATCGTTGTGGAAACACAACACCAGCCAGTGACATTCCTAAACAGCCAACGCATCAGAGATGGTGTGGTAACAAACTCACGTGTTGCAACGTGGCTCATGGCGCTTCAAAGTTTTAACCTAGACATACGTTATGGTCAAAACAAGAAGTCTCATCTGGGGACGGACTTGGCAATCTGCCAGAAGTGTACACAAGATGTACCAGCCACCCAGCCGCCGGTTGAGGTTAAACCCCCAGTAACTGAAGACCCGAATCACCACTTCTTTGATGACAATATCTGCAAAGATATGACAACATTGTACGTGGATGGATCTTCATTCCTCCGCGACAAGATCTGCAGAGCAGGTGTTGGAGGGGTCCTCCTCCAAGACCAAGAGCAGATAACTTTCAGCTACAAATTAGGATCTCAGACTTCTCAGTACGCTGAGATTGCAGGAATCCTAATAGCTCTCCAGATGGTAGTAGAACGCTCCATCAAGACGCTAGTCATCTGCACTGACTCTAACTATGCTCGTTTGAGTTTCGCTTGTCACCTCGCTGTGTGGAAACTGAACGGTTTCCTAACAAGCGACAGAAAAGTGGTCAAACACAAAGAGCTTTTCATAGCGTGTGATCACTTGGTGACATCACACGACTTACAGATCTACTGGAAGAAAGTTCCAGGGCATTCTAGAGTCCCAGGCGATGACAAGCACTACAATGACATTGCAGATTCCTTAGCCAAGGAAGGAGCCGACGAAGGTCCTCTATGGTCCTTCGACCCCTCCTGGTTAATCGAGACTCTGCAAACACAACCTTCAGTCAGGGTTATGGCAGTCACACGTGCACAGGCCGCAACCAGACCTGCTGACAACGCAGTCTCTGTACGACCTGCGCTGACTGACCCAGACATCATCCAACTACAAAGTCGGATCCTGCTATCAACTCCATGATACTGTACCTGACTGATCCAGACAAAAACACTCCGTCTAAAGACGAAGTGGATTCCGATCCAGACCTTAAAGTCCTTTACCAGCTGCGCAAACAGCTAAAACTAATCAAGGGCATCCTAACTTTCGCTCATGGACCAACGTCCTCACCTGTGTTCGTGGTTCCCCATGACCAAAGGGGGGTGATGTTAGTTCATGCCCATGATCTCCCGTCCGCAGGACACAAAGGAGATAAAGCCACGCTGACGGCATTAAAACAAATTGCCTATTGGCCTGGAATGAAAAAGGATGTCAAGGACTACATTGAAGGGTGCGTGGTGTGTGGCCAGTTTCAGCCAACCAGACCACTTCACAGAGCACCACTGCAAAGTAGAGGCATTGCATTCCCATGGTCTGACCTCCAGATCGACTGGGTTGGACCACTCACTAAGAGCTCTAGAGGAAATAAATATTTTCTCACGGTAACCTGTGCATTTACCAAATGGGTAGAATGCCTACCAGCTCCTAACGACACAGCACAAACAACTGCTATGTTGTTAATGAATCATATATTCTCAAGGTTTGGACTTCCCCTTCGGGTGAACTCAGACCAAGGTACACACTTCACAGGTGAAGTGATGAAAGAACTGTGGAAGACGCTAGGCGTCAAGGCCAACTTTCATGTCGGCTACCACCCACAGGCTTCAGGCCAAGTAGAGAGAGCAAACAGAACTGTGGTGAGTATTTTGAAGAAATACGTGGCTGCAAACCACAAGGACTGGGACGTGAAACTCCCTCTGGTCCTCATGGCCATAAGAGCCACTCCACACACATCAACTGGCATCTCTCCCTTCGAGATGATGACCGGTCGACAAATGACTCTCCCTCTACACCTGTTGTACCAACCAGGCGACGCCGCCATGGCGACAGCCTACACTACACAACAATACATGAAAGATTTGAATGTACACCTCAGAAACACTTTTGCTTTCGCCCAGAAAAACCTGGAAAGGTCCGCTGAAGGACGCAAGGCGTACTATGACCAGAAGGCCTCTCACAATGAACTCCAAGTGGGAGACAGAGTCTGGTACTATACGTTCGCCCCAACAACCGGGAAAGGAGAGTCCGGGACCGGAACTCTCGCCCGCAAACTAATGCCCAGGTGGACTGGACCTCATCTGATAACAGACAAAGTGTCCTCAGTCGTCTACGAGATCAAAATCAGCAAAGGCCGTAAAGAGCCAATTGCTAAATGGGTACATCGAAATCAGATCAAACCTTACAAGGCGTTCAATGACTCCACAAAAGACAAAGATCTCACCAACTCACCGACTTCATGGGATAATAAGGTCGTACAAACACAAGTTAGTAAATAAACTAATCAGGTTTAAACTACCATATTTCCCACCCTATAAGTCGCATTGTCCAACTTGAACTTAGAAACGCTAAGTCTAAAACCCACAACAAAAAACTAACCTTAACAACCGTTTAAATCCACGAGATTTGATTTGACCTCGGTCATAAAGTTGAGACCTGTTTTGCTTGTGTGTTGCACTTTGGAATCTGACGACAAGAGTGGGTCGAAGCAGTGAAACGTTGTTTCCTTGTTGTTTAGTCATTACTGTTGTCATTAGTTGAGATACTGTTTGGTTCTGAACACTCCCAGCCAAAAAGGTTTTGTATTAACATTGGTTAATGAATGATATGGATTTAACTATGCAACATG
>JBBPBX010067683.1:0-19340 GCA_038048925.1 Garcialebias charrua | reverse complement strand
TGCTCAGTCTTTCTTGAGGGCTGATTTGAAACGACTCCGCATTTAATTCAAGTTATTGCCTTTTTTTGTTGTCATTCAATATCAGACTGTAATAAAGGTCCAAAATTATACATAAGAATACAGATGTTTAATAAATAGGTTGTTTTATTAATGATTTTTATGGATGCTGCAGGGCCTGAGCCCAGGATGTTACGATACATACAACGCAGACATCGACTGCCAGTGGATTGACATCACAGATGTGAAACCCGGACACTACACTCTCAAGGTTTATGATGATAAATAACTTCCTTTTTAATGCACTAAATGTAATTTAATGAAACAAATTCTGTAAAGTGCCATTGTGCTGATGATCTTGTTTACTTTGTAGTACAGGTAGTCCTCGACTTACAACGGAGTTCCGTTCCTACGCCCGTTCGTAAGTCGAAAATCGTTGTAAGTCGGAAAACACATACACACTGGCCGCCCCATATACACGTACATGTACGGTACTGTGCAGTTAGCAAGCACTTCGCCTATCCTAACACAGTACCCTACATAATTATCAAAAAACACATACAGTACATTTGGAGCCATAATGAAGGAAAAAAAGAGTTAATTTCTTACTGGGAGCTGGTGAATTCTTCCTCCGTCTGTTAGCATGTTAGCTCGTTGCACGTCCGAGCTCTGCAGCTTCCTGCTGCTTCACGCGGTCCAAACTGTTTACAGTAAGGCCTGTTAGCATGTTAGCTCCATACATTTGGAGCCATAATGAAGGGGAAAAAGAGTTAATAACTTACTGGGAGCTGGTGAAGCCGTTTCCCTGTGTGTTAGCATGTTAGCTCCGTGTCCCGGCAACATCCGAGGCCTCTAAGCCATTTCTCTGGGTGTTAGCATGTTAGCTCCGTGTCCCGGCAACATCCGAGGCCTCAAAGCCGTTTCTCCGCGTTTGAGCATGTAAGCTCCGTGTCCCGGCAACATCCGAGGCCTCGAAGCCGTTTCTCCGCGTGTTAGCATGTTAGCTCCATGTCCCGGCAACATCCGAGGCCTCGAAGCCGTTTCTCCGCGTGTTAGCATGTTAGCTCCGTGTCCCGGCAACATCCGAGGCCTCAAAGCCGTTTCGCCTTTGCCAAGTTTATCTGGAGGAGGTGCAGACGCAGCTGCATCCATCCAAGGCTACTAGAGTACTTGTTTTAAAATAAAACGGGGTGTGGGGGGGGGAAAGGCCCACAGAAAACAGATAACAGACAGGAGCCAAGCTACTCATGCACACACTGAGGAAAATGGGAGGAAGAAAAGAAAAAACCAGAGGTTTAGGGCTCCAGAAACACAAACATTACACGTAAAAAGGACTAAACAAAAAACAGAATGACGCGTCATATATAAATATAAACGTTCTTGTCTTAATTTCTCTTCCTGCCTGGCCGGACATGGCTAAACGTCCAATTTAAAGGTCTGGCAGCCAGCCTCACATTTCTGGTCTTGGCGTATTTTTGGCTGCCCTCGCTTATAAATCACAGAAATCTTGGTTCTGCCAACTAGCGTGTGCGCAAAATTCGCCTAGTTATCGAAGAGCAGACACCTCATTCATAATTTCAAGTCATCGGCTCAGGGTGAATCAAATTGTTTTAAAAACGACATATCAACAAACACTATTTAACACTCACATATCTTGCTGACCTGTGTGGATGTCTGGGAAGCTCCGCCAACCTGACCCTGACCATGGACAGAGGAAGCTGGCCAGAGACAAACCCAATCACTGGACTTGCTGTCATATTTACCGTGCCTCGCAGCTGCGCTCCGTTCAGAGGTCTTCAGGAGCAGGTGTGGGGAGAATGGGTTTTCGGCACCAAAATGATGGGGATTTTAAACCCCTGTTACCTTAATAAAAACCACACAAAGATAAACAAGAGAACAGTGTTAAATCAGACAAACAACTTTGCAAAGGGGAATGGCTTTTAATGTCTTTTGAAACTTAGTTTTGGTCTCAAATACATTGTCCTGCACAATTCCAAATTGTACTGGACATGACAAGCTATTTAAACAAGAAGCAGGTGGAGTTTGACAAGCTCTGACGTCTTACAGATAAAACAAACAAGTCATGGTTCTGATCAAACAAGAACATCTAATCCAAAGATTGTCAAGGCTAGAAGACTGTCTCTTCTGTATCAAGGAGCAAAGCAAACAACATGTTTGTACTATCAAATATAAGTGTTTAAAGGGAACAGAGAATATTTGATATAAGTGAGCTGGGTTATAATTATTGGGTCAGAGTAATTAGTTTTAGATGATAAATATTGAACATCTCCATCAAGTAGCTAAAGAAAAAAGTAGCAAAACAGTAGCTATAGAATAAAAGTAGCAAAAGTAGCAAAGCAGTAGCTAAAGACAAAACGTAGCATAAGTAGAAAAAGCAAAAGTAGCAAAAGTTAATAAAACGGTAGCTAAAGACAAAAAGTAGCAAAACAGTAAGACTAAAATATCAAAAGGTTACCTACTGGAAGTAAAACCTTGGCTAAAAACTAAAAGCAGCAAAAGGGTAACTATACACAAACTAGCTAAAATCTAAATTAAGCAAAAGATGGAATAAAAGCTAAAAAAAAAAAAATCTAACAACTGACCCCCAACAATAGAGCTGCTGCCTCTCAGCGAGAAGGTTGCCGGTTCAAATCCCGGTCCGGGGCCTTTCTGGGTGGAGTTTGCATGTTCTCCCCGTGCATGCGTGGGTTTCCTCCGGGTACTCCGGTTTCCTCCCACAGACCAAAAAACATGCTTGTTAGGCTGATTGGTGACTCTAAATTGACCCTAGGTGTGAGTGTGAGAGTGGATGGTTGTTTGGTGTGAGTGAGACAGGTCCCTCTTGTAAATGAGTCCCCGTGACTCAATGAGGCTAGCCTGTATAAATAAAGGTTGAATGAATGAATGAACAATAAAAAGCCAAAAGTCACAAAAAGGCAGGCTAAAAGCTAAAGGTAGGTAAAGGCTGGCTAAAATCCAGAAGTGGCCAAAAGCAGCCAAATGGGCTAAAAGCTGAAAATAGCAAAAGGCTGGTTAAAAATATGAAACTATCGAAAGGCTAGCTAAAAGCTAAATGTAGCTATAGGCTGGCTAAAAGCTAAAAGTGTCCAAAAGTAGCAAAAGGCTATCTAAAAGCAGAAAATAGCAAAGGGCTGGCTAAATGCTAAAAGTGGCCAAAAGTATCAAAAGAATAGTTAACAGCTGAAAATAACAAAAGGCTAGCTAAAATACAAAAGCAGCTAAATGTTGACAAAATGCTAAAAGCTGCTAAGGGCTAGCCAAAAGTATCCAAAAGTATAAAAAGGCTAGCTAAAAGCTAAAAGCGGCGATAAGCATTAATAGTGAACAACTGAAAGTAACAAAAGGCTAGCAAAAAGTTAGCACTTTGAGATTTTTATTAATGAAAAGTGCGTTATAAATTAAATTCATTATCATTATTATTATATTATTATTATTAAATTCCACCAAAAACATTTCTTAAAAAAAAAATCTGATTTAGTAAACTGGTTCTAGTTGTCTCATTTTGATTCCTTTACCATTCAGCTAGGCTTTTGCTACTTTTGAACTTATCGTATTCATTTATTTATTGAAAACAGTGAAATGCTGAGTCAGTGTTGTGAACAAAAGAAAACAAAGAGCTCCATGAAGAACCTGCGTCTCTCTGTACTCCAGCTGCAGCTGCTGGCTCAGGCTGTGCTGCTGGACGGCCTTGCCGAGGCAGCGGTCCTCCAGGTCCTGGACTCTGGTCTTCACCTGGTCCAGCAGCCCCTCCAGCTCTGAGGCTGTCTGAGACTGCTGAGCTGCTCGGCTCGTGTGCTTCTGAACCTCCTCTCTGACGGCACACAAACAGAAAAACAGGCCTTGAAATCAAACTGGAAACCACTTGGACTGAGGAACGTTTCTAACTGGGTCATCATTATTCTTCTCTTTAAGTTGAATTTTTAGATAAACTTTTTTTTTCTTTCTGTTTTTACCTCACTTCATCTAATAGGAACATTACAGCCTTTTTTGTTTGTCTGGTAACAATGTTTCAAGGTACATTTGACCATGGGGTGTATTTAATTATTTAAAAAGTGTCAGAAAAAAAAAGAAAGAAATGAAGTTAATATGTTATGATTGGCTTCACTCTTTCAAATTATATTCAGTGCAGAGGTGTAAATAATAATTTACTTGTTTTTCATTTAAAAAAAAGCATTTACCAGTCATTTGTCTTGTATTTTGGAAAGACCTATATACAGGTAGTCCTCGGGTTATGACGGTCTCGAGTTACGACGTTTCGTGGTTACGGCGCATCTCCCATAAAATAAAAAAAAATATTTTGAAAAGCCGAGTTACGCAGTTTCCGGTTTTACGTTTTAAACGTAGCGGCGGAGAAATACTGCACTGTACTCTCTAAAAAAGCTAAGTCTGGTCCTCTGGACATTCAAAAAACACAAAACAAAACTGTACTGTGAATGCGGTTTTACGTCGTAAACGAATAGAGAATACGGAGGATGGACCGAGCTGGACGGCGGTTTTACGTCGTAAACGAATGGAGAATACGGAGAATGGACGGAGGAATGGCTTCACCAGCATCCCAGTAGGAAATTAACTATTTTTTCCCTTCATTATGGCTTCGAAATGTATGTGTTTTTGATAATTATGTAGGGTACTGTGTTAGGATAGGCTAAGTGCTTGGTAATACAGTACTGTACATGTATATGGTGAAGTATGTACGTATATTTCAACTTACATCGAAAATCAGTAGGAACAGATCTACGTTGTAAGTCGAGGACTACCTGTATAGGTTTTTCCATCAATTTTATTCACACTTTGATTTTTTTTCTTTCATGGTGTGTGTGATATTATTATTTGTTTTTAGATATGATTTTAATATGGGCATTTAGCACAGCATGGGTATTTCAGTGTTTCTGTTCAAATGTGTGGACAGAAAAGAAAAAAAGTAATTTAAATAATTTATTGGTGTTTATTGGGCATATTTCTGACCAGACTGACATGCTAAGTAAGGGCAGGGGAAATGGATATCTGTCATTTTAAAACTCCACTTATCTTAATTTTTTATGGCAGTTTATGAGAAAGCGTTTACCATATTTTTCGGCCTAAAATTCGCAGTATTTTTGCATATATTACATGCCCTGAAGCGACATATTTATGGATTTTCCCCCCATATTTATAAACCATACTTTGGCTGAGATATGACCGTTTTCGTTTTGAAAAAAATAATAATTTGAGCAGTACTATTTTCAGCCACTTGATGGCAGCAGCATAGTAATAGCAGTAAGGCATGCCGCTGTATCGTGTAATAGGTAAATGTGGCTATAAAGACAAATTCAAAAAAAGTTCAAGACAAAAATAACTGGACTTTATTATACTTTCTTGCTTATTTCTTGAACTTTTTTGAATTTACCATGTCCTGGATGACAGACTCTTCACTTCCCACGTATTGTTTTTATGCTACAAGTGCTTAGCGTATTTTTAGTTGTTTTTCTTAGTTCATATCTTAGATCTTATTACCGTACTGTTTTTCTTTTACATTTTATTGTTGGATGTAACTGGAATCCTGTCTACATAATTTTGTTCCATCAGATGTACCACATGTGGTGGAACAACAATAAAGAAACTCTGACTCTGACTGACTAGCTATTAATGACACAATCGGCTTGCCACATTACCCCCACCTTTGTTCTGCTTGGAGAAAGGCAAACCAGTTGCACCACCCCGGCAAAATGCAGCTAATTTGACCATTAAAGTGCATTTCTTAAGCAAATGTTAGACTGAGACACACATTTCCTATAATTTCGAGCAAACAAATACCAGTAATTGTTTTTAAGTGTTAATCTAGTTAAATTCTTGTAAAGTCCTGTGCACGCCACTGCGGCTGCCATTTGGCAGCCCATCAATTTTTGGCAAAACTCCGGTCCACATTTCTGGGTTTGGTCCGACGTATATGGGGAAGCAACATATTTATGGATTTTTCCACTTTATTCGACATATTTGGACTGATGCCACTTACAGGGTGGAGCAACAAGCATGGCGGAAAATACTTCTTTTTTTTTTTTTTCATTGCCATCAAATTTGCATTACATGGTTACTTTAAAGGAAATCTATGATTATTTATAAGAGCAAATAAGATTTTCCTAGGGCACTTTCTCCAGGAACATCCTAATATTTGAGCTGAAATAACCATATAATGTCAAACAGATGGTGGCGAGAGAGAGAGAGAAAAAAAGAAAATTTACATAAACGGCAAATCGAAGTTGCTTTTGCTTTAAGACGAACAGCTTTAAGACACTCAAACTAGATGTTAGCTTAGCGTTACTAAAAGATCCAGGCCGATGCGATTGACAAATACTTCTGCTTTTTGCCTGATAAGTATTTTCTGAAATGTTTCAACAAATTTCTTTTGAATAACTCAGAAAGTTAAGTTTAAAATACAGTACAACTTGGTTACCGGTACATCAGGTTAGCTCCGTCTCCGTATAAAATCCGTGACACTGTTGTTCTGTGCAACAACTAACTTCTAAAATAAACGGTGTACAAGGCCTGCAAGTCGTTAGAGCTGTTGTCTCTCAGAGAGCAGGTTGCCCTGGTTCAAATCCTGGCCGGAGGCCTTTCTGGGTGGAGTTTGCATGTTCTCTCCGTGCATATGTGGGTTTTCTACAGGTACTCCGGTTTTTTTCCACAGACCAAAAACATGCATGTTAAGCTGATTGGTAACTCTAAATAGTCTCTAGGTGTGAGCGAGAGAGTGAATGGTTGTTTTGTCTCGTTTGTCTCTATGTGTCCCTGTGATGGATTGGAGACCTGTCCAGGGTGTCCCCAGCCTTTCACAAAGTGACTGCTGGACATGGGCACCAGTAATCCAAAAAAGAAGAAGCAGGTAAAGATAATGGATGGATGAAAGTCTAATGAAAAGACGTACTTGAGATGGTTGTTGGACATAACAAGCTCCTGGATCAGAGCCTGTCTCCTCTCAGAGTCCATCAGCATTGTCCTCAGAGTTGTCCTTAACTCACCAGCTGACTTCTTGTCTAAAAGGACCAAATCTAAAGACACATGGACATCACAGACACAACAACAAATATTTCCATTACTCAGTGCCAGCAAATAAGGATTTATATACAATGCTCTAAATTTGAAAAAAATTTTGGACAAATTAATTCACTGAACTACATTACAGTAATAAAGCAATTTACATACTGTGTAAGGTTGATGTCTGGGCACAGGCATGAATAGCAAAGTGGAAAATTTACCGTAATTTCTGGACTATAAGCTGCTACTTTTTTCACACGATTTGAACACCACGGCTTATACAATGCTGCGGCTAATTTATGTTTTTATTTTATTTTTTAAACCAGCTGTGTTACAGGCACTGTTCAGAAAAAAAAACTGAACGTATTTGTGTACATTACCTGTACATTTTTAATTAAAATATTCAACAAAAAAAATTCTGTGTAAATATCTCATGTTATAATAATAATAATAATAATAATGTCACATTTTTGTCATCTGTGTATGTTTCCATACAAGACGAAATTTGACTCTGCATTTAACCCAATCACCACCAGGTGGGGCAGTGGGCAGCTATAGAAAGCGCGCCGGGGAGCAATTGGGATGAACGTGGACACCTACGGCTTATAGACATTTTTTTTCTCCTTTTTATATTTAGTGGGTGTGGCATATTCAGGTGGCTGTCGGCATTTTGACACCAAACACAGAGCTAAGTATGCCAAAGTGAGCCTTCAACCCTAATGCTGTTATTTTGAGTTTATTATATTTATTAAATGTCTTTTTTTATTATATTATGTTAAATTTGCAGCAATATATTTGGGATTGCAGGTTTATGCGTTTATGCATGTTTTCTATAATAATAATAATACCATCTCACATTAGTTGATGTATGACCCTTGCGAGGCTGTGTGCAGCCATTTGTTTTTTTGTAAAATGCTATACCTGTTCTTACAGTTCACAATTTTTGTTTGGACCATTACTCTGTCCCTCTTAACTATGACAAAAGTTTTGAACAAAGTTAATGTCATGTTATTTTTCCTTATTCACTTGGAAAGTTTGATAATTGATTTATGGAGTAATGTGGGTTTCATAACCTGGCAAATTAAAAGGTTTTATGTTATAACAGCAGACATATTTTTCTACATCTTTGCAAATACATGTACTACTGTATACAGTATATACAGGTAGTCCTCGACTTACGACATTGATCCGTTCCTACGCAGTGTTGTAAACCGATTTTCAACATAAGTCGAAACATATGTACATATTGCACCATACACATGTATACACATACTGTATTACCAAGCATTTAGCCTATCCTAACACAGTACCCTACATCCATCCATCCATCCATCCATCTTCGTCCGATTATCCGGGGTCGGGTCGCGGGGGTAGCAGCCTAAGTAGGGAGGCCCAGACTTCCCTCTCCCCAGCCACTGGAGCAGCTCCTCTGGGGTAATCCCAAGGCGTTCCCTGGCCAGCCGAGAAACATAGTCCCTCCAGCGTGTCCTGGGTCTTCCTCTGGGCCTCCTCCCGGTGGGACATGCCCGGAACACCTCACCAGGGAGGCGTCCAGGAGGCATCCTAACCAGATGCCCAAGCCACCTCAACTGGCTCCTTTGTACCCTACATAATTATCAAAAAACACATACGTTTGGGAGCCATAATGAAGGGCAAAAAGAGTTAATGGCCTACAGGGATGCTGGTGACGCCGTCCTCCTCGGTCCATCTGCCGTATTCCGTATTCCGCCGTAAAACAGCGTTCACAGTACAGTACAATATTTTCCGCCACTGCACAGCGTACAGTACAATATTTTCCACTGCTGCGCCGCTGCTTTATGACGTAAAACCGCGTTCACAGTACAGTGCAGTATTCCTCCACCGCTGCACAGCGTACAGTACAATACTGTATTCTTCCGCCGCTGCGCCACGACGTTTATGACGTAAAACTGCGTAACTCGAAATAAGGCTTTTCATAGTAAATGGGAGATGCGTCGTAACTCGAGACCGCCGTAATCCGAGGACTACCTGTATTTAATATTTGTAAGTTGAATATGTAAAAAATACAGTTATTTAACATTAAGGAGAAGTTGCATTTATTTTACATTACATTTAGTTAAATTTATCTACATTTATACTGGTTTACATTTACATCTGGCCCTTTGAGTGACCCCATTATGCTGATGTGGCCCTCGGTGGGAATGAGATTGACACCTCTGATTTAAGGTGAAGTTGATGACTTAATAATAATAATAATAATAATAATAATAATAATAATAATAATAATAATAATAATAATGAATTCCATTTATAATGCACTTTTCATTAATAAAAATCTCAAAGTGCTACAAAGTGTAATAAAGCAAAGATCAAAATAAAACAAGTGATAAAATCAAATAAAATCAATAATAATATCGACTAAGATCAAAGATAAAATCATGTGGATGCAGATGACTTCATTGTGTTATCTACTTTACGCAATGCGCCAGAACCTTATCATGATGCTACCACCACCATGCTTGACACTTGGTAGATTGTTCCTGAACCGTTTCTCTGTTCTTCCTAGATTTTATCTACTTTACGCAATGCGCCAGAACCTTATCATGATGCTACCACCACCATGCTTGACACTTGGTAGATTGTTCCTGAACCGTTTCTCTGTTCTTCCTAGATTTTCACGGAGTTCACTGAACTTTCCTAATACTGTACATGTATTCTGCGTATTGCTCAAGTTAATGTGGACTGTCAAATACACACTAGCAAAGTAAAAGCACCAGCTGCAGTCAACTGTGATCATTAATAAAACAGTATTAAGCCCTGTCAAATTAAAAGACTTTCTCAAACTTTCAGCACCACTAAAGAAAAGATTTACCTGTATGTCACACGTGGGCATTTTACAGCTGGTGAACCGCACTCAGCACATTAGCTATGTAGAGATACAGCACTCTCATGTCCGTATGGGATGTGGGCCTCTCCACATCTCTCTGAAACTCTCAGTGTTACACCTTCTTGAAGCTCTCAAGGAGACAAGTGGACACTATTTTTGTTACAATTATTTTGAATTAATGGACACCAATTAATCAGATTGAACTTTCTTTTTAATGTGTGTTAATTCAGAATTGATCAACAGTATATTTTTGTCATTTAATGATGATCTGTTACTTTCATGAGTTTGACCTTCTGCTGGTTTATTCTACATTACAGTGTGTTCTGAATCTGGGACATGAGCCATGGTAAAAGCTGTTCACTTCCTTCTCTGTTTTGTCTTCAAGCTAGACACAACTCTCACAGGCCAGTCCATCTGGCCGCTTATGTAAACAGTTTTCCTGTTGTCCTTCAGAGACCTTCTGCCTATGGGATGAAAAATCCATCCGTTATTTTGTTAAACCAACCAATAAGTCATTCAGGAGGTGGGGAGACCCCGCCTCCCATATAAAGTCCTACTTCCGTTTTGGACTTTAGTGTCGAAGGAGAGAACTTTCTACCAACTGGTTTTCTCCTCTGGAAAAGCTGGAAACGTTCTGGTCATTGTGTCAATTAGACCCACGTCTCAGCTGGAGTCACGGCAAAGCCTCGCCGTGTCTCAAAACACTCATTTCTGAAAGAATTTGTTTTCTGGAAAGTTTTATTTTGAAAGTTCAACTCAGGAGCTGGCTCTGTTCCTGCCGGAAAAAGCGCACTTCTGCTCGTCTGTCAGCAATACACGCGTGGAAGTTAACTGGACGTCAAACTGGACAACACAGTCCGTTGGTGTCCACAAACTTCGTTGCTCTTATCTCCAGAGAAGTATCTTCACCAGGTAACGAGGCGTTGATTGTATGCTGCACGGGTCAGAGAAGTCTAGCTGGATCTGTTCTGGAAAGTGTCACCCTGTCTTTTCAAAATAATTAACTTCCGTTAAACTTAGCTTTCATTCCTTCCTATTTCTTCTTTTTCTTAAGCCATTAATCTGTCAAGTAAATGTGCCAACAGAAAAGTTCCTAACTGTCTGTTTGTTTTTAATTTGAATTCTTGTCAAAGTAGTTAATAAATCAGAGCTAGTATCGATACAAATGTTTAATGTACTTTTATGATTATTTCAATAAAAGGTCTATTTTCTGGTGGACCAACATAAATTGAAGTCTCTCGTGAAATTACATTTTTGTCTAGTCACAGTAAAGCAATTTAATACCGGAAAAAGGGTGAACTCGCGAATTGGTGGTAGGTTTGTGCAGATAAAATCTGCTCAGACCTGCGCATCTAAAATATAGGTAAGTCAGTAAACTGACCAATAAGTCCTATATTATTACAATAATGATACAGAGCCCCGTAAGTGTTTAAATACCTTATATTGCCAATATTATTACATTTTGGTGGCTCGTCCGCGTCCCTAGAACGGTTATTAAGTTGTTTTGGGTAGCTTACTGTGCTCATAACGTGTTGGCATATAGTTCTTTATCCTTGTTTTGGACGTGGAAAAGATAGTTCTGGCTGGTGGGTGTCACAGAGATTGCTAATCGCTGCATTGTCTGGCTCATTTCACGTTAGAATAATCTTTCTTTCACTTTTGAACGTATGTTTTGAAGCTGCGGGTGATGTTTGTGTGTTTGTGTTTGTGAGACGTTTCATACCGTGTCGCAAACTAAAGATGCATGCATCTTTCATTGTGTGGCCGCCGTGTCACGACTCTGCTTCATTTTATTACATCTGCGGATTACTGTTGAAAGTCTGTTTCACACATTTGCTGCTCCATTTGACCTAATCTGTTACAACGTGTTGTTGGCTGAGGTTCGGGTGAGCCCACTCAGCTTTGGACCGGATGGGTTCTGACCTCCGGTTCCGATTGACGTAAAGTCCGTTGTTGTACACAGTTAGTGTGCTGCCTTCTTTGGGAGGCGTGGGGGCTAGCCTGAATGTGATTGGGCTAGTTAACAGACTTTTCTGTGGTGTATTATACGTTTCTTTTGTGATAAAAGTGTCCAGAACTTTGGGTCGAGCTAACATTAGCGGTACCGAGGCTTCGGCTGCAAAAGCGCTGTGATTGGTCCATTGTGTGTCGTGTTCAAAAAAGTTGGTTCTGTAGACTGCTGGTTGTCAGATTCATTTTTGCACACATTTCTGACAGTTTATCTGTGTTGTTCGTTTCTATGCACGTGATATCGTCAAAGACTGGCTTAACCGCGGTGTTTTACGATATTTATAGTGTTTTAGAACGTTGAAAAGTCCGTTCCACGCTAAAGTTCGACCGACCTCGGGGTCCGTGAACGCATCGCTCGAGCGGCACGTCACACGTGAGTGACGAAAGGTTTAGAAGACTCCATTACCCATAAAAACTTGGGTTTGGAACTACATGTTCTGTCTTCACTGTGATTGGTCGATTACGCTGTAAGTGTTGACACTTGCGGGGTGGTGAAGAGCCCACTCCTCGTCGACTTTGACTTCAGTAAACCAGCCCAGACAAGTTTCATGCTTGTTGTCCGTTACTATCTTTGAAAAGACTGTTTCATTGCGGTGTTTTTGAGATTTTAGTGGATGTAAGAGTCAGTTGTTCTAAGACTACCGATCGCCATGTGACCAGGTCACGTGACACCGGCTGTTGCAACTGCTTTATGGGGACCGACCGCTTTCTTTTAAACGCAGTTTAAAGATTCACAGTCCAACCGATGTTACTCACATTGTTTCGTCTTTTATGAGACTGGGGTTCTAGAGTTTTGTCACGTAAAGGCTTTAGATCTTTCTGATTGATGATGCTTTTGATCCATTTGTGGACGTCTGTGGAGGCTAAAAAGCTGCGGCTGCGCTCACGGGCGACAACAGCACCTCTATAGCGGTCAGAAAGAGAATTGCAGTCGCTGTGGTAAACTCATATCCAGCGCTGTACCCCCACCTGCTGGTTGCTGGTTGCATTAAAGACTACAGTTTTGATGTACTGTAATTCTGTCTGCAGGTCAACTTTCCTGTTTTGAATAGAGTACAGTTGACGTCACAGACACACAGCGTCCTTTCATTTGATTTTCACATATAATCAAATGTTGATGGCAGAACAGTTACACAGAATTAATACAGACATGTCTGCTTTTTGATAAAACTTGACACTTTTATCATAAATTCTGTGCAAAACAAGCTGTCTGTCCCAGTTTATTTTAAACTGCAAGTTTAAAATAACACACATGAGGCATCTTTTGTCTTGATTTTCACAAAAATCACACAACGATAGCCAACTTTGTTTGATCTTGTCACAGGTCGACAAATTAATAAAAATCACTGATTTTTATTTGATTTCACATCTTGGACACCATGTTGACTGCCGCAGGCATCACATGGTGAGACTGCACACTGTAAAATAAGAACCATTTTACTTGATTTTTCACAGAAAATCAATACAAAAATGGACGGTCTAACAAGTGCATCAACTGAGAGGGCCTGCTCTCTTCCCGAACCTAAATGGTTGCATTCGGGCCATGTAGTTGCGGCCCGTGTTCCTCGCACAGTGGGAGATACTGTTTCATAATTTGATAATTACTTAGCTGCGGTGAACGTCTGTCAGAAATCAGGTGAACACCCCCTGGTGTTTTTCGACAGGCTACTCTCTGCTTATTCAGGGGACATAACTGTCCCTGGAATTGAGGAAGAGGAATGGTTTAAACTAGGGATGTGCCGATCAGGTTTTTTGAAACCGATACCGATACCGATCACCTATGTGTGACGATCACCGATACCGATCACAATTACCGATTGCCTATATGTGAGCCGATCACATAAACCGATCACCGATCAAATGGCTTACCTGTAATTTATGAGTGCTGCTTCTGGCTACAAGATCTGAAAACTTTTCAGATCTTGTAGCCAGAAGCAGCACTCATGTTATTTTCAGAACCATAAAATCACCATAATTCAGACAAAAACATATTTTTACTAATTTATTTCAGAGAACAAAGTAAATAAAAGTAATTATCAACTGCATTATCAAAGAAAAATGTTTACCTTACTAACTTTCAATTAAAAAAAAAGGTTTTTTATTGTTTTTAAAAAAAAACACATCTATTACTTCATATAAAAAACTAAAATACCCCATTTGCTACTTAAAGCTGCACTGTTGGCTGTTTTTACAAATGGCTTTATAAATACGTAAAGTATCATTATTATTATTTTTAAATAATTTCGTGCTTTTTTGAACAACTTCCTGCGGGAACCAGGTGGCGGTAATGCGCTTAATATGAGTTCGCCAACCGCCATTCAACTCTATAGAAGAAGAAGAAGAACCAGGAAATACCGCCTCCGCCATTTTACATTCAGTTCCACACTCGGCACTCGGCTTTTGGAGGACTGTTTCTCCCATAAGAGGATGCCTCATACGGATAAATTAACTGGAAACACTCCCTGAACTCTGTGAATGTCTCAGGACTGGAGCAGCAGCCGCGATCGCTCCGCCGAGCGCTCCTACAGCGCCGCGCGAGACCAGCAGCTCATGGTATGAGCTAAGGCTAACATGCTAAACCGGACCTGCAGCAGACAGCCGGCTTTGTGCGATCAGAGGTTCCTGGAGCTCGCCTCGATGTCGGACTGGAAGCAGAAGATATCGGGGGACACCCAGCTAACTTGGAATAACAAAGCCGACAGCCTTTTTGAAGCCGCAGCTAAACTGGACTGCCCGTAACTGCGCAGCGGAGCGGACTCGGTGGGGCTACTCGGTGGGGCTACATGCTAACAGGTGTTGCTTATGGCGGCGCTGGCAGACGGCTTTTGGTAAGTTATTAAAACGTATTAAAACATTTTAATGACGAATTAGGTTTGTTGTGTTGAAGGACTTCGTTGAAATTCTTCCACGAGGTACTTTTTCGTCGC
This sequence comes from Garcialebias charrua, assembly GCA_038048925.1. NCBI lineage: Eukaryota > Metazoa > Chordata > Actinopteri > Cyprinodontiformes > Rivulidae > Garcialebias > Garcialebias charrua. The sequence goes on along the minus strand of JBBPBX010067683.1, from coordinate 4,508 downwards.
ACGTTTTGCAGTTAGCAAACTTCGCATCACAGGCTCTGTGATCGGTAATTGACCTTTCGCAAAACCCCGCCCCCAACCGGCCATTGTCCAATCACACGTCACTAGCATCTCCGGCTATGTAAGCTAGGTCCGACATTCTACAAGATGGTGAAGCGATGCGCCTATGGATTGTGTAAATCAGACAGCAGGTATCCCAAGAGTTTGTCTGGTGGAGTCTTGTTTTTTCCCTTCCCAAAGCCGAAAACACAACTGGAACGGTGTCAACAATGGATAAAACAGTGTGGAAGGCCTCACTCCCAGCTTAATGTCTCGAAGATAAACAAGCATTCGTATGTATGCTCAAAGGTAAGACAAACATTCATTGTGACTGTCCTGCTCTAGAAGTAATAATTATAATTTCAAGAAAGGTTATTATTAATATTCATTGTTGTGTATTATTTTGGATATAATTTTTAGAAGATTACCCTCTTACGTTTAGTAAGCTCATTAGCATTAGCTAACTTTAGCGAATGTTTACATTAGTTCACTGTCGGGTCTCGATGCTGTGAACCCTATACGATATCATGTTTAGTCAGTTTCACTACATAAACTTGACTAGCTAATTAACATTTTCTCTTTTAACAAGCATCTTGAATCGTTTTTTTTTTATATCTGTCATTTAGCATTTTGTAAATGGAAAGCCCACCCCTGAGTATCCCAACCCAGTAGTTGCATTACAAGTGCAGAACCAGACCAGGGAGCAACTTGGAGGCTGTCGAAAGCCACCCAAACATCGGTATGCCTTCATGCTAGTTATATTATATTTAAAATACACTAGCTACATAACTATGGCTAGTTGCACTTAATGTTACACCACTTTAAAGAGCAGCAGGTAAATAGACAATTAAAAAATACAGTAGTAAATGGGAATTGAATACTTGTATATTGCACTTAAGTCACTGTAAATAAGAACATGTTTACCAACTTGCAGGTTTAATCAATAACAATCATGTACAAAATGTGTATACAGATGCAGTTTCATTGAGCCGAATGCTTCCAGCTCCACATCTTGTGCTGATGATGATGAAGAAGAGAGTCAACAGCATGCTGATGACTATGGTGAGTGAGATGTATATTGTTAATTAGTACTGTTTTAAAATGATTGTAAGGCTGCCCTGGATATCTAAACTCTCTGTATTGTGCTGAATGATGGAATACGCAGAAATAAATTTCTGGCAGTGAATCTCTCTCATTTTATTATAACATTCACTCTGAGAGGCTGAAACAAACAATCATACAACAATGTCGAATGCAATGGAACAAAATCCAAAAGTACTGAAATAACTGATTTATTTCACTGGCATGTTACATAGTAGTCAAAGAAAAATACATCAAGCTTGCTCTTCATTTCTTCCCATTTTGCAACATCAAAGTGTATTCTTTCCAGGTGGTAGTCCTCTTCACATTTAATAAAGAAATCACACCATGACATACCTGTGAGCCCAAGCTGACCCATTATTTGGTAATGGTAGGCATGACACTCTTTTAGTTTATAGGTACCATCTGCCTGCTTGTAAAGGTAGGGGCACTCTGTGAAGCTGTTCTTAGAAGGGCACTTAATTTCTAAAAGCCCATAGCTTGGGCGTTCACTCCCTGCCCTCTCTACCACCTTACGGTCAGGTGATGTACCAAGATGTGGGGCATGGGGATTTACAACAAAACCACATGGATACACTTGATTACCTGTGAGAATAGTGTAATGTATGGCTGCATTGGGCTCTTGTTCTACACCTCTCTTCATGGCCTTTGTTTGTACTGCTGCTGCACTCTTTAAGCTTGTAGCAAGTTTTTCATGGTCGGCTCTTCTAGAGCAGATTCTTTTAAATGAAGTTGATGTGATTCGGGCAGACCTTGCATGGAACCACAAATAGTTTGTGCTCTGTGCTCTAGTTTCCCTTTCCAGAGTGATAGAATCAGCCAATGAAATGCTCAGTTCTGTGTAATGTTGCGTGGCACTCTCATTCAGAGCAGTGCAGAAGCTGGTGGCTTGGTGCGGCAGAGGAAAGTTGGGCAAGTCATCTGGTTGGCTGACAGGAGCTGCTCCAAGATCAATTTGGACAATAAGTGGCAGCTGTAAAAGATGAAAAATATAAATTATCATTAAAATGCAACTTTTTTTCTTTACAGATAGTCCAGAGCAACCCCCAGAGCAGGGGACGGAAGAGGTGCAGGAGATGGAAGAGGAGCAGGGGACGGAGAAGGAAAAGAAATTAGAAGAGGAAAACAACAACATGAAATTGAAATTGACATTACAAGAAACTGAAATACAAAACCTGAAAGCACAAATTGACACACTTAAAAAGAAAAGTCTGACACCTGAACTCCTTGAAAGCAGTAAAATCCCAAAAATGTTTGAATACAGTACTGGCTTTACATACAAACGATTCAACCAACTGTGCACAATATTTGACATCCAAAATGATCCCCACGCCGCTCAAGTAAATGTACCCCTAACATACAAACGTAATGATTGGGACATTAGGGAGATGCCCCTTCGTAGTCAGCTGCTGTTTGTTTTAATTAAACTCCGCAACAACGAAGATCTGAAAAGCCTTGCATTTAGATTTAATATACACATGCAAGCAGCAAGTAATATTTTCAATTCATGGATTCATTATATGTTTGATATTTTGGGTGAATTACCCATTTGGCCTCACAGAGACGTCATTATGCAAAACATGCCTGAAACCTACAAAGCCGACTACCCATCTACATTTGCTATATTAGACTGCACAGAGCTGAAAATAGAAAGGCCAACATCACTGGTGTTACAAAGTCAGAGCTTTTCAAATTACAAAAACACCAACACCCTGAAATCACTCGTTGCCTGTGACCCCCGTGGTGCTGTCATTTTTTCATCTGTTCTCTTCACAGGATCCATGTCTGACAAGGAGATTGTCAGACAGTGTGGAATCATCCCCTTACTAGAGACACTTATAGACAATGGCTATTTGCAAAAAGGGGATGGCGTAATGGCTGATAAGGGTTTTTTGATTGAGGATGAAATTAAAGCAATCGGACTGCAGTTAAACATGCCACCATTTTCGAGGTCCAAGAGGCAAATGCCAGCAGGAGATGTTCTGGAGACAAAGCGTATTGCAAAGCACAGGGTGCACATAGAGCGGGCTATTGCTAAAATAAAAAAGTTCAAGATAGTGTCTGGTAAAATTCCTAACACAAGATTAGGAATCATAAATCACATCTGGTATGTGGTAAGCATGCTTTCAAACTTCCAGCCACACATACTGAAGGGACAGTAGTAGCATCCATTAGTAAATCACATGACTTACACTTAACATGTTTTTTTAATCACCACTGTTAAGCTGTCTGTTTACATGAGCTGTGGAAGATGCTAGACAAATAAAGATTTCTGGATACTATGTGGCTCAGTCCTCAATGTATTTATGTCTATATTACTGTATCTGTCAGCCTGATGCAAATTATTTTTCTCTTTTTATCACATAAGCAAGCACCTTATTATAATATGTAAATTGCTTTTTTTAATGAAACAACAAACCTGAAGAGATTTGTTTTTTGCACAACATCAAGAAGTGCTACTTGAAGACTGGGTTTCAAATCTGTGCTTCTCACCTGGTGGCTTAGTCCGCACCCCACAGCATACTTCTTGCCTCCAACTTCAACCTCTGGTGCAGAGGCATCTGTGATATAGCTTATGGGTGCATCTGACATCTCCCTCAGTAGACTATATGCTCCTGTACCTAACTCTTTCCTATGAAAAAATAATTTGGAGGTGAGTATTGTCTGATGTCACAGTGCACAGGAATACACTGAACAGTGTGACTAACAATGTTGCTGTAGTATAGGTGAAGAAAAAAAACATACTTATTGTGGATAAAACTGGACATGATGGGTTTCCGCTTGCGGTTCACTTTGGCCTTGGCTACCACCACACTGCTTACAGGTTGTCCATGAATTTTCTTCCCCCTGGCTTTGTGCCACTGCTGGGGCTGGCTTGTGCATGAGATGTCAGCATTTCTTGCACGGCACAGGTCCACGGTGTGCATAAGGCCCACAATATGTGAGCAAAAACCTGGTAACCTGTTTTAAGAAAACAGTAGCATAAGCTCTATTTAATGCTTTTGACAATAATGTAACTAGCTACACCTGCAATCGAAATTATTCAACACCCCAATCATTTTAATGTTTTATCATTTAAAGTTTTTCATTCAATTTTTTCCAAACAGCACAGGGAAAATGGACTAAAATCCGAGACTAGAGGTGTGGAAAGTTTGTCAGCACTTAACAACTCATTTATTGGCAGTTATAAAAGCTAAAGGATGCACCACAAAATACTATGTTTAGGGGTTGATTAATACTGCACACTCAAATGTCTTAAAATACTTCTTTATTTTTATTTAAACTTCAAACTTAGGTAAACTTTTGTTGTCACAATGATTCAAATATGTATCAGTAAAAGCTAGTTCAATGAAGTGTTTTTGTCATCCACA